>RDPX01000325.1:549733-573170 GCA_003991215.1 Morbakka virulenta
ATACATACATACATACATAGATGGATGGATAAATATATAGATATATGGATAGATAGATAGATAGATGGATAGATAGATAGATGGATGAATGGATATAAAGATAGATAGATAGATGGATAGATAGATAGATAGATAGATAGATAGATAGATGGATAGATAGATAGATAGAGGGATGGATGGATAGATATATAGATGTATGGATAGATAGATAGATAGA
Organism: Morbakka virulenta; assembly: GCA_003991215.1. Lineage (NCBI taxonomy): Eukaryota > Metazoa > Cnidaria > Cubozoa > Carybdeida > Carukiidae > Morbakka > Morbakka virulenta. The sequence continues at coordinate 549,951 of RDPX01000325.1, forward strand.
TAGATAGATAGATAGATGGATGAATGGATATAAAGATAGATTGATAGAAAATTATATAATTATCCACAGATACACACACAAATATATATATACGTATATATAACGATGACTGTGGAAGGGTTGGTGGAGTTCGTGGGTGTTAAAATCTTCATAAAGTTGTTTGTTCCTAATGCACTCAGCAGGATAAACCACTTTGAAAGAAGAACAAGTCCCTATCATTGTGTAACAGCGTCTTTCATTAACTGTATTTTATACACTGTCTATTTGACTTATGCAATGACTTATCTGGCAAGAGCGATGCTTGCAGGATAAAGACTTCTCTCGTTTGGTGACTCTAACAAAATCCTAGTCACTGCAGATTGGGTAAAGTAATTATCAGTCATCTCTAGAACACTTTTTAAACTTTTGCAATTCATATACTGTAGTGATTCCAAGCGTTGGTGGATAAAGTCGAGTGGGTATGCTTGAAAAGAATACATATGCCTAGAGTAACAAATGGTTTATAGTCACAAACCAACCCCACTTGATGACAATATCTTCTTGGTAAAGCAAGCTTGGCTCTGACCGAAGGCAAGAGACGCAGTGCTAAATATGGTCCCTTTTTCGCTGGATGTCATCAATCATCAATCACTCTCGATGGTCAACACATCAACTTGAATTATGCTGTCATGGAGAACAACAAGGCAGAGAGAGGAACTTTGGAAGCGAACTTCAAACAATTTAATGTTAAAGTGTTTTCAGATATTGGGCCAAAGAATCCTCAATTGGATCAACAAGTGAGATCAATTAGTTCGGTGAGCGAACTACTGCGATCATTTTATAGACTTGGCCCACAAAACGATTACATTGAGCCATCAAAAGACTAATCATAGTTGAATTTACTTCAAGTCAATACTCCATCGACCGTCGCGCGGGTGACCAGATTTAGCGACCTGGAGTGCCGGTTCTGACTGGAGTGCTCGATAAGTCAGTTTCAGAACCAAAACCAAAATCAAATCTTGTCAAGTGCAAACGTTATGTTCAGGTATCAACATCCAATATACGTACCTTGCTCCCTACATGTGCATCTGAGAGAACTGCAAATTTGAAATGAGTGGAGAGGAAAAGTTGGATTGGTCCTGAACCAGCCCAATTATGTAAAAATAAAAGTACCATGAAAATTAACTTTAATATTAAATTCTGCTTTACGTATCTATAAAACCCTTTTTCCCCTTCTTTTTTGTTTACATTTATTTTCCTGAACTTTTGTGCTGTTTTCTACTACTGAGTCCACATGTGCCATTCGGTTAAACATGACGGAATCTGAACAAATGAGCTGGTTGGCTTCTTACGACTGCTTTGGGTATATCACCACCTATTGCTACCCAGCCTTCTCAGCATCCTAACTAGCACCCCACTAATGAATGCTTTGACGACAAAAGCGTACAGAACGTACAGCTTCAGCTGCTCAGTAAGGAACTAGTGATAGTAGTGAACTAATTGCAAAATGTAGAGACTTGAATAACTTCCTGTTAGCTGATTATAAATTAAAGGACTAGGTGTGATAAAGCAATTAAAAAATCTTTTTATTACTGCATATTCAATTGTACCAATTATGTCAATCCATGGTAACTTTATATCTTTTGTAATTTGTTCTTGTTATAACTAGATAAGCTGGAGAAGTATGTTCATTATGTTTAGCTGACAATTGTGAAAACATGAAACTGACAGTTCTAAACTAAGTTTTGTTGATTTTTGTCGTCCACCATACGTATAAATATATACATAGGTATAAGGTATTTTCTATTTTATTAAGGGCAGTACTATAATTACCATATAAAATGACATTTATGGAAAAGGACATTACGTAAGTTCAAGACCAGTAGGGGACGGTTGCATAGTGAAAATTTGTTGAAACGTTAGTTAAAAACAACTATATCAAAATAAATAAATTACTTGAATTATTCCTACAGTAGTCTGCGCCCACTTGTATTTGAATTTTTCACTGTTCTCAAATGTAAAATTCAATTTCTCGCCTATTGGACACAAATTCACAATTTTCGAATTATGCTTGTACGATTGACAAATCGAGGTAAATTTTACTTGTTAAGATATGTGTTTATAGTTAAATGTGATTTCAGAAGGTAGTTGATAATAGCAAATAACCACATCCATCAAATTAAAGTCTACATTTTTCATTCTTCCAATTTAATATATGTGGACTAGAATTTACAAATAGAAGAAAGAAACGGGTGCAAAACCTGAGTCAAAAATCAATTCTTGAGATTTATTATAAGTCACAGGACAAAATACAAAGTTATATTGATTATATTGAAACCTTTTTCTCCTGAAAACAAACTAAGACCGATGTTTTGGATTAGACATCAAAGAAAATATAATTTTTTTAATACAGTGAAAAACTTTTATTGAAGCTATCCAATACAAACACCAGGTAGCACCAAAGGAGGAGCCAGAGTCAAAAGGGAGAAAACACTGCAGGATACATGATAACTAAAACCTGAATGAAATTATCCCCCTTTAATGTTACTGGCATAAAACGAGACATGAAAGAAGTGGGAGCGAGAGAAGGAGATTGGGAAGACCGAGTCAAGTGGAGAAAAAGGTGTTTAGAGGCCGACCTGACAGACGTCGGATGAAGGCCGAAGAAGAAGAAGAGAATCGTACTAGCTCTTAAGTTAAAAAGACAAGAAAGGAGAGGTTTCTAACTTGTTGTGGAGTATTCTGCAAATAAAAGAGGAGAAAAGAACAAAGAAGATTTTTCAGTTTCTTATTTTGAGCAGAAACTTTAAAAAGGCTACACTGATTTTAATAATCTTTGAATCAACCATAAAAGCCGAAGCCAAACTGCTCTATTACAGCTTAGTCTAACTACCTCAACTTTTTAAGGTCAGTACTTTAGCCTGTGTAGGTAAAAATCAAAAGGTATGCTCACCACTGATACACTCCCCAGCATAATCACCAGCATCAAGGTAACCTTTTGCTAATATTGCTATACCATTGTGTACTGTTACATTTCCACTGATACGTATAGGATTTCCGGGATCTCCTGGAATTTTTTCATTGATAATTCTATTTAATGACCAATGTAATGTAGGTATTAACTCACTTCTTCCTGCGTAAACAAAATATAAGTTGGTAAAACGTACATGCAGAATGTGTTTTTCTCTGGTGATAAAATATTTCATAAAATTCTTTAGGTCATGCCGCAGTATATAAACAAGATTGATGAATTATTACTTACTAAAAGGCCAGTTACAATCATTGGTCTGACATCTCTATAATTGTTAATACATCTAGACTATTCCTGTTATGATAGAGCAAATTCTAGTTTTCCGAGTGATACTCGTACAGAACAAAATGCTGTATTGACATCATATTTATACGAAATTTAATCTTATTTGGTAAAACTTGTTTCTGAAGAAAGTGAAATAAGTTTTACTGAATGTTAGTTGCAGCCGACATCATAAACATGGTTGCTCATTTCATATTTCATATATTGGTTCTTTTTCTGGACATGTTATACATCACTTCTGTCTTTCTCAGTATACTTTCAGTATGGTCAAAATTTTACCATTTTCGTGATACAGTCTTATCTCTGATAGTATATCTTCAAATGCTCCTTGATGAGGGATGTGAAATTGACAAGTTCATATTTCATCCAGTTGACATGGCAACCTATAGAGAATCTTATACGAAGAAAAAAGCTGTTCTAATCTTTAACTTGTCTACACTTTTTTTCCTTTCTAAAAACTGTCACAGCTTTAACCGGGTTTTATATATTAGGTGATTCTCACAATCTCTGTTTTGTATATCGCAGCAGAAAAGATAACACCAGAACACACAAAGCTCTTAATATTTATTTGAATTTAGGCCATAATAATATGAATTTCAAAATGATTATAATTACACAATTATAATTACAAATATCATATTAACACCCTGTCCTGAGAATAAAGATAACTTACCAATTTTACGTGCTATTAAATGCCAACAATAGACTCTACTGATTTATAACTGATATCAATAAAAAGCATATTTAATTCTCTTAACAGAAACAAAATTTGAAGCTTTGAAAAAATTGCAAATTACCAAACAATAAACAATATCGCATTGATAAATTTTCTAAATAACTTACTCTCATCGTAGTCTTGTTCCGTTTTTTCTTTTTTCAATACTTCGTCTCGGCCACTTTGTGTTGGGTTTTCATAAACTGACACGTTTCTAGATTTTTCATCCTCTCCCCAGTCTACGATAACTGTGGGATGTGCTGTTGTACTAGGCTGCGAAGGACTAACAGGTTGATAATAAAAAGATGACGTTGGAACATTGCTTACAGCAGGAGGTTGAATTTTATCTGGTTGTGGAAAACTTTCCTCTTTGCTCTTATCTCTATTAGTCTCCATTTCATTCCCATTTGTAAAATTTTGGTTTTCATACTGAGCAGCCATCTCATATTCCCTCTGATCATCATAATTGGATGCAATGTTATCGTTCTGATTACTGTATTCGACCTTAGAAGCAGAAGGATAGTTCTTTTGACTAAGGCTTTCATTTACGGCTGGATCACTTCTGTATTTGCTAGATTGTTCTTTGACTACTGGTACAGTTCCATTTCGAAATAATTCATTGCGCTCTGTTTCATAATGTTCTCCATGAGGTCCAAAAATCTCGTACCAATGTTTTTCTTCGTTGTTATTTATTATAATTGGGGCTCCTTCAGTCCCCTTTGTACGATGTTCTGGGTTTACAACCGTATTTGATTTTCGGTGTGATATTACTATCTTTTGCTGCTTTGCTGAGTAAGGAATTGGTTTTCGGTAAAATGATTTTGACTGTATAGTCATGTTATTTCTTTTCGGTGTTTTCAAGGCTGCGTTTTGATGCTGATTTTTTAATTGATTTGATACCCCTGCGCCTGGATCATGTGTCAATGATTTGTGAAATAAATCGTATGTTGTCTTTTCTTTTGCAGCATTTGAAATTGATTTGGCTTGTGGTGATAATGGAAGATGCGAGGAAGATTGGCGGAAAAATTGCTCAAGTCCACTAGGTTTTGGCCATTTTATTAGAGGTTTTGCCACTCGCTTCGATATTTTATATCTCATTGTGTCATCATTTGATTGCTGATGTAACCTTTTTTCTATGCCCAATAGCAGTTCTCGGATTTCGTTAGTGTGGTTTTGTTGCTTTACTTTTCTCTCTCTCTCTTTTATTTGGGAGTAAAAATCTTTTGCTGGAACTTTATTAATACTTCCCTTTTTAGAAGCTGGAGCTGATGCATTTCTTTCACTCAAACTAAATGGCTTTGGCTCCGGAAACTTGACTTCCCTTGGGAAAAAATTTGGGCGTAATTCTTTAGGAATAGTAGCAATTGAAGCTTTGTTTTGACGCTGTGGCTCTAACTTTGGATTTGTCTTCGTTTTCAAAGGCCAGCTTTCAGGAGCACCAAGAATATTATTATTGTCAGCAGGAGTGGTTTCTGGTTGCTCATTGCTACCACCTCCAAATTGTCGCATTTGAGAGTTCTCGTTGTTATAAGCATAAAATACTCTTGACCTTCCAGATCCAGGTAAATCACTTTCTTCGACATTAGGACCTTTGAAAATTCCCCCTTTTATGACCGTACCTTCATCTATGACTCCACCCTCAATAACACCCCCTTCAATAACTCCACCCCTTATAAGACCAGATTTTACAATTCCTCCTTTAAGATGACCCCCAAGCATAACACCACCCAGCAGATGTCCACCTTCTATGCTTCCTCCTTTAAGAATACCTCCTTCAACACTGCCATTGCTTAGTGTACCGCCAGTTACTTCTCCTGACTTTAAACGTCCACCTTCAATATTCCCACCTTTAAACCTCCCACCCTCAAATACGCCACCCCTTAAGTGTCCACCTTCAAGGACTCCTCCCTTCATTATGCCTCCTTCTATTACACCAGACAAAATTTGCCCTCCAAGAATTTTTCCACCCCTTATCATGCCACCGTCAACAGTACCATTCATGAGAACACCATTTTCCATTACGCCATCTTTGAAAAGGCCTCCTTCAACTTTTCCGCCTAAAATCGACCCTCCTTCGATATCACCACCTTCTACATAGCCTCCTTCAATCAACCCACCTCTTACTATACCTCCATTAATCTTACCTCCCTTAATTCTAAGCCGTTGGTGTATTGGATTATTAGTTTTCAAAGTATTTGAAGACTGTTTATCTTGATCATCATTTCTATGACTCTTTTGTTCAGAACCAAGTCCAAAATTCGTGTTTTTTGCCAGAGGGTATACCGAGTCTTTGATTTCTTTTACTGGTTTGTGTCGATTTGGTCTTATCACCAAGTCATTTGAAATGTTCAAATACTGACTTAACGCTTTTCTAACATTAGTGTCATTGGAATTATTTGTATCATCTCCACTAGTCTCTGAAGTTTCTTTCTCATGTTCAAAATGTCTCACAATTGTTGCCTGCTGTGAGCTTGGTGAAGGGACATTTTCACTCTGCCCAAGTAGTTCTATTGCATTTCCTTCATCCATCTTCCCCCCTTCTCCAAAATCGGATGCTGAAAAGCCTCTTGACATATATGTATTAAGACCTTGGAAGTGTTTTGGATATACTGGCGTAAGCTTAGAAGCTTGTCTGGAAGGTAGAGTTGGCACTATTTTGAAACTGAAAGAAAATGGTTCCTTTTCTGAAATTTGATCATTTGCATCAAGGAGTTTTGGTTTGTAACGTATGTTGTATATTTTGCTGTGGTACGTAACATAAGTGTGATTATACGAAGGTTGATTGACGTATTTAGAATTATAGCTTTCTAATTTATCAGGCTGTTTAACTTCATCATTTTTATCTGTACGTTGCAAAAACTTTGAATCGATTTTAGAAATAGGCACTTTGTTATAATTTTTTTCGTCAATATTAGTAGTGTAGGGTTTTAAGGACTTCGAATTGTTAGGTACTCTACTTTGATGATATTCATCATGACTGTTATTATTATTTTTCTTATTATTACTTTTGAATTGTAGAAAACGATGATTTAGATATCTGGCTGGACTATTTTCCACCTCTGCGTTTCCACTAGAGTCATCTTTATACTTTTCGACTCGTTCCATTTTTAGTGGGGTTTTATAATTATTTGCATGGCCTGCATTGTCAAAAGAATCAGCTGACTCTTGATCTTCAGGCAAAAGCACAGATGTATCTGGTGGCGGATGAGTGCGTGAAGGACCCATTCCATTTTTGCTGACGTAACTAATAGGTCCCATTGGAGAATTTAATACTCCTTTACCTTTCAGAGTTATTCTCTTGTTTTGGTGAACCTTATCATCAAGGTTTGTGTTATCAACATCAAAACCTTTTCTCGCCTTCGTAACTCTACCTTTATAGCCTAGTGACGGATAGGCAGTTGGCCTTAGATTTTCCTTTGTATAATTATTTGTTACCCCTGCTGACGGTACATCGAGGACAATTTTTAATTTATCAGATCCAGAATGTGTGTGAATATATTTTGAAGCAGGTAATGCTTTTGAAGAACTCTTATCATCTACTTTAGGAAGCTTTTCTTCCATTTTACTGTCAACCTGTGTCGCTCCGTGGGGTAATTCAAAGAAAGCCATAGTATTCTTATATTCAGAGCCTAATGTATCCTTCAGTGCTTCTAATCCTTGGAGATCCTGGGCCCTTATAGCATTTTGGACATCTGTAGCTTTGATTGGTGCTTCAATAAGATCTGGTTCCATTGTGTCACTTATTGGTGCACCTATTGTTTCAGGAACCGATGTTATGCTGTCCACACCTAAAAAAATTATTTTTAATTAAAAATTTGTTATGATTTTTATGGATTGAGGGAAAAACCCCACACTTTCGTTATAAAAAAAACCTATATGGATTAAATGTAAGAGTGATGGAAAAAGTGACAAGTATACCAAAATATTTGGAGATATCTGTATTATTGCAATCAATACAATATTTAGATACCAAGAAGACAAAATACAAAACAAAATCTTGGAAGGCATACCTTACTTGAATTTAAGGCTTAAGCACAAAACGTGGGCTCAGATGTTTATCCAAGTGCCTAAAATGACTCCAAAAATCTGTTGTCATTTAGGGCATAAATTGTATTACTTAATTATTCCTCTCTGGTTAATTTTTGGCTTTGTTGAACACATCACTTTTACACTGGATTTGCCAGATGCTAAAATACTTTTTGAAAATAGCGGTTTAGGTTAACATTGGTTTGGCACGAAGTATATTTTTGACGATAAGAATTTCTGAAAGAAATTAATTAATAATCATGTTGTCTATATTGCACAAAACAACATATCAATAGTTTCTGTTTTACATTCTGTTTGCAACAATTCCCTTGTTGCAAATCCTTTTCTCTTCCATTTTCTCTTTCCTTTAAAGCTTGTAGGCAGATTCATGTTTTCAGTCCTAATGTTAGTTAATTTTAGCTATACAAAACCTATTCAAATTGACCTAACTTATTTTTTGTGTGTGCTTCTATAGCATGTATGCCATTGCCATATTTGGTGGGGGGGGGGACGCAACCGGTGCACTCACTTCAAGATAAACCCTTTTTAAATAAAACTGCTTGTTGTTGTTGTTGTTGTTGTTCGTTGTCATTTTATTTTGTATTTTTCATGAAGGCTAGTGCTAGCTCAGTGAATTTAAGTATGATAATTAAGAGTTGTCACAATTAGCTACATTTAAAACTAGCTACATGACTGTGAAGTGGTGAATATATCCTTAAATAAAACCAAAGGAACCGCTCAAAACTTTCTGTACTATTATGTTAAAATTAGCTGTTTAAAAACAAACCTCTAGTTATTGAAATTTTGTTATTATTATGAAATTCTTACAATTTTAAGTTTACTTTTAAATAAATTTTGAATTATAACTTTCCTTATTCATTCACCTTCAAAAATGGTTATTTTCCTGATTTTAGCAAATACAAGGTGTATAACTTAACTTAATTATAGTAAAACTTTAAAAGCGATATTTGACTTTTTTTTTCTAGCAAAATAGGATGCAAAGAGGATTTTGTTTTGTAAGACCATCAATTACAAACTAAAACCTTCAAATGATACACTGTATCTCAAAAAAAAGATGACCAAGGTTTCCAGAAAAAGTTCGTTGCTTGAATTAGAAAAATCTTGCCTGGGACAAAAAATTCATCTATTTATGCCTGGTATTTCTTTGTCCCATACAATTTTAATAACCAAAAAACAGACTGTTGGTTGTAATTGTAACGAGGAACAATAATTACAAAGTCACTGTAGCTGTTTTTACTGTGTAAAATAACTGAAATAATGGCATTTCGAAGTAAAAACTTCACAGTTTGGCGCTCCCAATTGAACACTCCATTGCAAACTAAACAATGTGAAGTTTTTCAAATGCTAATATTTTGCAGGAATCGATACCTTGGCAAATCTTTGTTAAATTAGCTTTCATTTATTCGTCTGGGTTTTTAATATGTATTTATATTATATATATATATTCAACTGTATATATATATTCAATATATATTCAATATATATTCAACTTCAAATTTCTGTGCTATTTAGTCATACTTTTATGAGATTATTATTGTTTATTGACCTATTGACCTTTTTGTTGAGAAACCGTCACAGAGACTTCAAAATTTTATGTAATGCAAGAGTTATTATTAAAATGTAAATATATAGAAGTCCATGTTAATTTTACCTTGTTCCAATTGATCCTCAATTTGTCCAGAGTCAGAAAAGGATGTACTCATGGATTGTTGTTTGGGAGGCACTGCAGTGCGGTCAGATAGTTCATTTTTGTCTTTTTTTTCAACTTCACCATTTATGCTTTCCATGGTTCTTGTGGAAGGGTCAGGTATTGGTAAGTTGCTCACTTGCGACAATTTTTGAATGTCGTATTTTGACTTCAGCTGCCTTGTTTCAGCAGGTTCAGTCACTTTCCAAGCACCATTGTCTTCATCTAAATAGTTTGTTGAATTTGAATCGTTCTTTGATGTTCTGTTTTCTCCAGAAAGTCTGTTTGATGTATTTATATCAGATTCAGGTTTGTCAACAGAAATGTCAGGTCGAAAGTTTTTTTCTAAAAGGATGACGAAAAGGTATCATCATGTACAGTTAACTTTGAAGTAAAGTAGTAAATAGAATTTAAGATATAATAATTCCAACAAGTGAATACTTGGCAGAAAAAATGGGGGAATTGTTTCAATTAAAGACTATTACAGATTTTCAAAGTTATAAATGGTAACGTCAGAATCCATATTTACTATAAACGTTGATAAATAGAAGAATTTGGCATTCTTTAAAGAAAAAATCTTGATGACATTGTGAAGTTGAAAGATGGAAAACAATAGAAAAATGGATTACTGTAAAGCTTTTACATTTTCTTTTTAGTAATATATTTCCTTGTAGAACCAAAAGATTAGGGGAGACCATAACCCATTCAGATATCTTCAGAATACTAGATTTCATTAAAAAGTTCACAAAAGTCTGAAATTCCAAACAAAACCCGGAATCAAAAAGAAAAAATGCTTGGCCAGGAATAGAAATAGAAATAGGTTAGTTGGAAATCACACTTTACTCATAGATGTTGGAAAAGAGGGCGTTTAACGGAACCCTTTTTTTTTCTAAATTGCTCTGTATTTACTGTCAGATTGTTTATCATTGCATTTGTTTTGTATCACTCATTGTCGGAAAAAAGATTATAAGCTTCCCATTTCATGCTTCAAAATTTTTGTTAATAACTTGTGCAAGGTCTTTGTCATTATTATCAATCGAGGAACATTATTTAGGTTGTTGCTTGCTATCTAACTAGACATAGTTTCCTGTTTGTTTAATTTTTCTCATATTTTACACACTAGGATAGGAGAAAGAGAGAGGAACAGAGACGGAAAAACAGATAGAGAAACAGAGACAGACAGTAAGTTAGAGAAATCACAGAGAGAGACACAGAGAAAGAGAGACAGAGAGACAAGGGGAAAGAGAGTCAATAACTTGTAAAAATAACCACAATGTTGCTGCTTTCCAAGCTAAAATGCAAAAGAAGAATATCTGAATGTTATTAAGAATAGCAGCAATGTACAGGCAAAGAGAGAGTTTAAAAAACCCTATTCAGAGAAAATTTATTAAAGAATTTGTGTAGTGATTAAAAGTTTACCCCAATGACAATACGACTTGACCTGAAATGTTGAAACTTTAGCGAGAGAAATTTTCACATTCATACTATTCAATGTAGTTTATTAATGTAATTTCGTAGATTTTAATCAAATGAGTTTTGTAAATTAAACTGCATTATTAGTTTTCTGATAGGTCTTTACATATTGAACGTTGTAATAGAGTTTTGACAACCTCTAAATAGAGACACAGTTAAAACTACGAAGGAACATATTTAATTCTATACAAATAACCTGTGTTTACAAGGCCTCTGAAAGGAGTTACTTGTTTCCTATTGAGTGAAAAAATTGTTTATTTTGCCATCCACCTATATTATAAAAAACTCATTAACTGTAAAATTTAATTAAATTAATATAAATGTTCTTACTTCCTTGTGAATCCATTATGTCATTTTTGTCTGTAGCGTGTTCTGAGCTTTCTGAGTTGTCAACATTGCTTCCACTTGCCATTTCTTCCTTATCCATTGAGGGAACAGGCATTGATATCTCAAGCTGATTGCCAATAACTTTATGAGACTGGCTCGAAAGACTGCTTCCAACAACTGTCAAGTTTGGTACTTTCTTTGAAGCAGAAACTGTTATTCTGGCTGATGGAAGATCGATATCTTCTGAAGATGAACTGTTCTTGTCAGTTTTTCTTTGGTGTTTATGTTTTCTGTGGTGATGCCTTGTGTACAAGTTTTCATTTGGGAAGAATGAGGTATCTCCAGCCCTGTTTAGTTTATGACTTTTTCTTGCCTTGGTAAGTGGGGAAGTATGCCCTCGCTTATGCCAATTGCTTCTCATTGTTACTTTTAAGCCAGACGTAGGGCGAACAGTATTCTTTTTAGTTTTTATTGAATACTTCTCCCCTTTGTTATCAACGTCATCATCTGTGTAAATCGAAGAAAGGCTTTCAATCTTGTTGAACTTTTTAATAGTGCTGCTTGATGTTTGTGGCATTTCGATGTGGCTACTATTCTTGTCTTGGTAATTATTCTGCAATTGGGCATTGTCATTTTTCCTTTTTTCCGAAACATATTTATGCTGATTTGCACTTGTCCTTTCTTGTTCTTTTTCATCAAATGAAATTCTGGCTAACAAGTTATTGACCTTTTCTTGTTCGTTTTGGTTATTAGTATTTGAACTACTTTCGTCCCTCTTCGCTACTAATACATACGTATTTTCTTTTCGGTCCTTTCCTCCTTCAGCAAAGGATATTGATCTTTTTAAGACGGCACCACTCTTTCCTTTCAAATTATTCAGCAATTGTTTGGCACCTAGTATGTCTGGATTACTCTTTATAAAGTGTTTTTCATTACTTTTGACAGTAGAAATAATATTTTCTACATTGTCTTGGTTCATCTTAGTTAGTAAAGAAGCAGTTTTGGCATTCATTGACGATTTATGAAGCTCAGTTACAACCATATGAGTATCTGCATGATACAGACTATTTTGGATTTTATTTACTAAATTCTGTTCCACAGGGCTCATTGCTTCAATATCCTCTGGGCCTAATGTACTCTTGGAGAGAGAGTCAGTCGGATGAAATGCTTTGCTGAATTTGTCAGCATTTTCATCAATTTTATAAGGTTCAGTAAAGGCTGCCAAATCAGGTGAGAACAAAGATGTACTTGACATGAAAGTTGGTCTTTTGCCCTCATAGTCCTTTGAAATCACAAATAAACAAATATGTTGTTATAGTTATGAATGTTAAATACGTAATATTATGTAATACACTATAGGTTTACATAACTATACTTTAAGTTTAAAAAATAAAAGAAGTATTTCTGTTTAGCACGTCAATGATAGTAGTATATTAATTGAGGGTTTTGGCGTTTGCAAAAATGCTATTTTGATAAAAAAACCTTTCAAACTACGCTATAACACTTCATTTAACATGCTGCTTTTATTATGTGTGATGGTAACCCAATAAAAGCAATTTTATACCACTATGCAAATACTATTGAATTGTATTAAAAAGAGTTATTTATGATTTAGGTAAATTTATGATTTAGGTAAATTTAAGTAAATTTGACATGCAAAGACCCAACACGGGGATAAAAAACCTATTATGCTAAAGCGGGCTGGATGAGAAGAGCTTCTAAATAGCCCTCCCCGAAAGAGCTATTTAGAAGCGATTGCTGGCTTTTATACAATTTAGAAATAACATAGATTTTCATAGTTTGTTTAATAAAATAGTTGCATCGGTAATAAAAGCATATGTAATAAAAGCAATTTTATATGTAATAAAAGCAGGTTTATATGTAATAAAAGCAAGTTTATATGTAATAAAAGCAGGTTTATATGTAATAAAAGCAAGTTTATATGTAATAAAAGAAATTTTATATGTAATAAAAGCAATTTTATATATCACTATAGAAGCATAATTATAACAGCTTCTTATGGTTTCTTACGTAGCATGTTTTTTTATGCATGGATGAAGTATTTGGACGTCATAATTTACTTGCATTAGTAAATAAAAATTTGATGTTCGAAGACTCGTCCAAGGGGATAAAAAAAACCATAATGCAAGCGAGTCCTTGGTGGGGGAGAGCCAAGCAAGTCATAAAGCTATTTCCTATGATAACCCTATGTGTTAGTCATTTGTGTGACTCAAATCACATGGTATAGACTATAAAAATGTGAAGACGTGTGTGATTATTATTATTACTATTGCATCTTTTGTAATAAAATAGTTGTTAATTATTAATTAATTTTATGGTAACTATTTTTTGCTTTTCTTAATAATAGTGTAGCTTGGAAAATAATTAATCTTTTTCACTTCAAATGATAACATTTGTTTTGATAAAAGAGATTAATAAAAGCATATTTTATGCTTTTGGTTCTTAAACCCATAAGATGGTTGTCAAATGTTTTAAACCATCTTATGTTAATCATCTTAAATTTCTCATCTTATATTAAAATTTATTTCATAATGTCCATAAATATAGCTTTTTATTACATTTTTATGTGAATATCTTTATCATCAAAGCAGCTCAGTGATATTTTATATATAGAATAGCTTCCAGGTTGATGAAAATCACTTCTAATCGTTTTCATATTATGGTGTACCAGTATATTAGAAAAACATATTCTTATAATCTTCATGATTGATATTGTTTTTAATATTGTTCTTCTCAACACCTTTAGCATTCTTTCTACCATGATCATTATTCTTAATATAACTGTGTATTTTACTTCTTAATCCTACAAATTCAGTTATTGGGACACTAGCAGTTTCAACTTTAAATTTACCAATTATTTTTTATAAGTATTATTGAATACATTGAGTTTTCTGGATAATCACTATTATCAAATTAATGTTTTAACTTTCCAAAAATCTTGATATAAAGCATCTGCCTCTATTTCATGTGTAGGAGAATCGGTATCAGTGAAAAGCAGCTGAGGCTTAACACTATATTTCTTTTAAATATAGTTGTAATGAAAGTCACATTAATGTTTGCTAAGATCTNTTAGGTAAATTTATGATTTAGGTAAATTTAAGTAAATTTGACATGCAAAGACCCAACACGGGGATAAAAAACCTATTATGCTAAAGCGGGCTGGATGAGAAGAGCTTCTAAATAGCCCTCCACGAAAGAGCTATTTAGAAGCGATTGCTGGCTTTTATACAATTTAGAAATAACATAGATTTTCATAGTTTGTTTAATAAAATAGTTGCATCGGTAATAAAAGCATATGTAATAAAAGCAATTTTATATGTAATAAAAGCAGGTTTATATGTAATAAAAGCAAGTTTATATGTAATAAAAGAAATTTTATATGTAATAAAAGCAATTTTATATATCACTATAGAAGCATAATTATAACAGCTTCTTATGGTTTCTTACGTAGCATGTTTTTTTATGCATGGATGAAGTATTTGGACGTCATAATTTACTTGCATTAGTAAATAAAAATTTGATGTTCGAAGACTCGTCCAAGGGGATAAAAAAAACCATAATGCAAGCGAGTCCTTGGTGGGGGAGAGCCAAGCAAGTCATAAAGCTATTTCCTATGATAACCCTATGTGTTAGTCATTTGTGTGACTCAAATCACATGGTATAGACTATAAAAATGTGAAGACGTGTGTGATTATTATTATTACTATTGCATCTTTTGTAATAAAATAGTTGTTAATTATTAATTAATTTTATGGTAACTATTTTTTGCTTTTCTTAATAATAGTGTAGCTTGGAAAATAATTAATCTTTTTCACTTCAAATGATAACATTTGTTTTGATAAAAGAGATTAATAAAAGCATATTTTATGCTTTTGGTTCTTAAACCCATAAGATGGTTGTCAAATGTTTTAAACCATCTTATGTTAATCATCTTAAATTTCTCATCTTATATTAAAATTTATTTCATAATGTCCATAAATATAGCTTTTTATTACATTTTTATGTGAATATCTTTATCATCAAAGCAGCTCAGTGATATTTTATATATAGAATAGCTTCCAGGTTGATGAAAATCACTTCTAATCGTTTTCATATTATGGTGTACCAGTATATTAGAAAAACATATTCTTATAATCTTCATGATTGATATTGTTTTTAATATTGTTCTTCTCAACACCTTTAGCATTCTTTCTACCATGATCATTATTCTTAATATAACTGTGTATTTTACTTCTTAATCCTACAAATTCAGTTATTGGGACACTAGCAGTTTCAACTTTAAATTTACCAATTATTTTTTATAAGTATTATTGAATACATTGAGTTTTCTGGATAATCACTATTATCAAATTAATGTTTTAACTTTCCAAAAATCTTGATATAAAGCATCTGCCTCTATTTCATGTGTAGGAGAATCGGTATCAGTGAAAAGCAGCTGAGGCTTAACACTATATTTCTTTTAAATATAGTTGTAATGAAAGTCACATTAATGTTTGCTAAGATCTAAGATACACATACCTACATATGCCAGCTTACTAAAGATTAGTATCTCTTTGATTTTATGTATAACTACTAGATTCTCATCAATAACTTTATTACTAATACAAGTGGATTTACTAGCAAGTTTTATCAATTTATTTTCATTTGTCACAGGTCTCACATCAACTCTCTTTCTTAAATTTTCCATAGTCTTTTCAAAAACACTCTTTTAACTTTTTTAGCTTGATTATTTGTTCGAGTATTAAAATCAATATACTGTTTAAGGCAAGGAGACTGATTATATTCTAGTATTCTATGAACTTTTGTTACTTTTAAACCAAGATCTAAATATAATTCAAGATCTCTGTTACGTAGAACATATTTCTACTTATTGTTAATAGTAGGAATCAATTTGTAAACAAGACCTTTTGATATATTTTACATTTTTGTAATTCTATTACAATATGGAGATAGCATTTCTTCTGTCACTTTAATCTTTTCGGACACTAAATGATGATCATTATCACGGTTATGCAACTCTTCTGAATACTCCAAATCAACTTCTAGAATTAATCCTTTCTTACAATCTTTACCATATTTAGCTAGATCTATCCTGCTGATTTGTTCCGCATAACCATTTGCATCCTCCAGTTGGTAAATTCTGACTCATAGCCCAACCATATAGGTTTTTAGCATCCAAATACATGGTATATTTTGAGGGCACCTTCTTATCATATTCTTACATATATTGGTTATTTGCTTTACCATATCGATTGGCTATATAACTAATTCCACCTCTAATTCCTTTTTCAACATATAAATGCCTATCAATATCAGTAACCAATTCTAATTAAGTATCAGTCATCTTAAGTATACTACCCCACGATAGACCAGGACCACTGAAATAATGACGTGGATCAAGCTTATAAAACTGCATACATACATTTCTAAGGTTTTCAAATACATCAGCAAGCAATACGATACCTGACGTCAAATATAGATCATGGTATTTGCTCATATCTTTTTAATTAAAACTTTTCCATACTTTTTGAGCATGATTATCGTCTCCATCACTAATATCTTCATCATTTAATACACTGTAAAATTATTTTTTGTTTGGTAATTCAGTTTCATCAAACTTATTAAATAAACCCATATAATCATAAGGATATATGCCTTTATGTTTCATTAATTCTAGCTACTATTCATTTTGAAATTCTTTAAAGGTGTAGTTGAAGACTTCTTAAGGCAGACTGTTAACAAGTCGATCTGAACTACTTGACATAAACTGAAAACTACCAAGAAGAATTAAATTACTTCCCAACATGAAAGCCATATATTTTCCCATATTATTCGGAATAACATTAATATTCATTTGACACCCATTTCCCTTCTTATGAAAAAAGAGCACTTTGTTGCTTTTAGTACGATATTGTGCATAATTAAATGACTATCATATCCTCTCAAATTATGAAATATAACAGGTATTTTGAATTTATCAGGATCAATTCTTGATTTAAATTACAGTCTTTATGTGCAGATCCTCTGTATTCTCCAGTTATGTAACAATGCTCTCTAACAGAGATATCCTTCTCATTATACATTTTTTCACAAATATGACAATGATCTGATTTTTAAAATTGCTCCTCATCCATATCAGTCATTTTCAAAGGTTTATTTTTTTTCTTAACAACATTCTTGTAATATTTAAGCTCTTCTAGCATTTGTTATAAAAATTTATAAACATTTTAATGACCTTTTCATATTTGAATTTATTTTGTATATTTATCATCATAGCAGTATATTACTTTATAACCATATCCACAATCTGTATGCTTTTACTTTTTTTCAGTATATGATTTTTTATAACTCTGTGAGCAACCTTGTTTTTTTTCTGTTAATGCTTCAAAGTCGCTATTTATAACAGATGGTACTTGTAACTGTCTGTGATCATTATTAAATGTTCAAATATTAGTATCCTTATCAGATATTTTAATAGCCTAAGCACCATTAATTTCAATACAGTTATCTTGACGATCTGCTAACATTCTCTCGGACCTTAAACATTGTAAACAATATATGCAGAAAAACTTTTTCTTTTTAGTTTAATTGTACATTGATTTATTAAATTCTTTTATTAAAACATAATGTTGATTTTTATGTTCTGTTATTAGTAAAAAGTTTATCTGATTTTCAAATTTGTCTTTTGTAAAGCCCGATATTTTATTATTTTTAAATATGACTATTTACTTCTTTAATTCTTCAATCCGAAGCTTATAAAGTCTAACAATGACCTTCACGTAGAATATATTCTTGTGTTGATTCTAAAATTTTTGTATTTGAGTTTCATTTATTACAACCAATGCACTGTTATTAAAGTAAGCTGTTTTATAAATTTCACCATCTTCTATATCATCATAATTACCATAACCATCTCTTGCTTGAACAGGTTTACAAAAGTAATTTTTAACGTTTCATATAATTTAATACCTTTATTTGATTCTAGTATTCTTTAAATAAAATATTTTAATGCCAAGCTTTGTTTGAGTCAGTTGTTTTAAAGAAACTATGTTATTTCTAATACTAATTTTATAAGATTTAACGCAATTTTAAGGATGACATGCTTCAGTTATTTCAGTTCGTGGTAATGGGGCTGGTTTTATTCTAAATTCAGTGGTGAAATTTTCTTATTTCGTGGTGGTGGGACTGGTTTATCTCTAAATTCAAGCAGTGGAAGAAATATTTCATTTTCGTATTCCTTAACCATCTGCTTTACACTTTTTCCAGGTGCAGGCAATGGTTTAATTCTGGGTGATGACACTGGTTTAAATGTTCTATCTGTAGATACAGGTTGGGTTTTTTTCATTAAAATCTCAATTAATTCATCTTTGATAATTTTTCAAGATCTCTCTTATTCATTTCTATTTCTATTTTATTGTGGTTATATATTTTTTATTAGAATAATCACTACCATATTAAACCATCATATTGCTGTATTTTTTATCAACCTTAGCATTTAAATGAACAATATATGTATCTTCATTATAAGCGTTATTTATCAACAAATTGTTATATTTATTATCAATATTATTCTTTTATTTTTCTTTTAATAAATGTTTCTTCTTCCTGAACTTTAAATAACTTTTTAAATGTAAGTGTTTTAAAAAAGTACTTCATTAATATGGTATGAGCTAAATATCAATTAAAAATTGTATTTATTATATTCATGCAGTTTATGATTGACATGCTTGTAATGAATTTGGTGAAATAATAAATATTGTAAAAAAACCTCACAAATACAACCATCAAAAAATTTTAATAGTTATATCATGTGTTCTATTAGAAAATATGGTAGTAAAATCTATAAGCCTTATTATCTTCATAGATTTTTGGGGAATTTTTTAATGGACTTATTCCTGAAGGAAAGACCATTGATAATATTAATAATATCCGGAACGATAATATATTGTGTAATCTAAAATTATAAGCACTGTACGAAAACTGTACAAAATTTGCTGTCAACAGAGATTATAGTTTTGGTAAATGTAGCCATGAAAGAAAAAATTTTATGATAATAATTTGTAAATAATGATAATAATAATAAAGAAACATATTATAATTGTCTTTTCAGTTTACAACAGTCTCTTGATACAACTGAGCGTATGGTTAAAATGATGTCTTAAACATTTATTAACAACAGTTATAAAACAGCTAAAAGATGGTTGTTATTACAAAATTAAGTATATTAAAAAAGAAGATATACCTTTAGAAATTATGAAATCATTTAATCTTAGTTATAAAAGAACAAAAATTTTTTCAAATGAAGAAAAACAAAATAAACGAAAGGAATAACCAAAAATATGCTTTATTGTTAGTAAAATTACAAAAAAAACCCAATACATAATAATATCAAATTGATATATTATAGATTCGATATATAATTAAAACTGTTATATCTCTGGTCCTTTTTAAAACATTTTTTTCATCCCTATACAATTTTTATGAGGTTAATAATATTATTTTTATCTAACTGATAAGAACTTAACCCATCATATTCTTTTTTACAATCATTTCAAATCAATCTCTCTACGTAACTATAAATATTACCAGTTACTAATGTATATGTTACAGGTAGATTACAAAATTTACAGACTAATATTTCATATTTTTTGCCTATCTCATTATTCATTTTATCAAGATCTTGACTTATATTAATTAATCTTTTTATTATTTTATAACACAAAATTTAATGGTATTTGGTCTCTTACGACACAAATTAATACAGGTCAAAGAGTATTCAAAATTTTGTAAAGGATAACTGAGAAAAGCTAGCCACGAGAACAATGAGCTTTGCGGACAAAACTCAGGTAGGATGTTATTTGCAAAGTGAAAATCCTGTCTTGCAACACTTGTTGATTTTGTACCTTACAACAGAATAAAGATAAGATCAAGGGTTGAAAAAAGGACTAAATCTATTGGTCACAATAGTTGAAATAATAAAAGGAGAAGAAAACTGACATTATGACTTTTTTGTGAATTATATTAGAAATCATTAACTTTTTCTTGGTTCTGAAGGGTGTGACATTTAAGAAATGTTGAAATTAGAGATGGTATATAATTTTCAAACTTTTCCAAAAATACCAAAGAATATCTTTTTATCTACTGTTATAAGCAGTTGGAATCCCTTACATGTTTAAAAACAGGTAACTTCAGGAAATAAATTGACTCCAATGATATTCAAACTCATAATGGTTTAGAGGGGGGTTGATATCTGGCCTAGCACCTTAACAACTCCGCTACCTTTGTTAGAACACTGGAGGGAAATATTTCTCCAGCTTAAACACAGATTGTTTCGTTACTATACTCAAGATCTCTGCAGACCAATATTATATTAAACAAGACCAAAAGATATCTATTTTTTATCTATTCCGAAACTCCAATACGTTTTATGCCTTATGCCTAGTTAGAAGCCCTGGGCCCATATTATAATAATGTCACATCGATGATATAGTGTGACCAAAACGGGCAGCTCAGATTTGTACTTTGATATGCACTAGTATATGAAAAAGAAATCACACCTGTATTTTGATTGTCTAGCAAGAACTGAA
The DNA here is from genome assembly GCA_003991215.1 of Morbakka virulenta. Taxonomy (NCBI): domain Eukaryota; kingdom Metazoa; phylum Cnidaria; class Cubozoa; order Carybdeida; family Carukiidae; genus Morbakka; species Morbakka virulenta. The sequence goes on from RDPX01000325.1 coordinate 571,100, forward strand.
CAATATCCTATTGACATGAAGCATAAAAGATGAATGGAAGTCAACGTATGCTGAACTAGATGGCTGTGGAATAAAATCGGGTGGCTGAAAAGAAATTTTCATTGGTAAATAAGAGAAAAACCTATTTTATGGTCAAGAGAAAAGAGTTATGAGAACAGAGTGTTATAATACTATTACTTGCTTCTAATTAACGTTTACAAAACGTGGACAAAAAGTAGAGTAATGGGTCTGAGAAAGGGTCTGGAAAACCACAAATTGTTATTAGTTCCTATCAGTAATCAACTACAACTACAATTTTTTGGTACAGCAAATATCCTTTCCTCATTAATAAAGTTTATCGTTTAAATTTTTAAGGACACTAACAAAAAATAAATAAGAGTCGGGATGGTTTAAAAGAATCATGAAGTGTGTTACGTTTTGTGGGACTTACAAACCTTTCTCCCTTTTATGGGTAGCAAGAGGACAGAGAGGGGACAAGATCAGATGTTTTTTGGGGTTCAATAATAATACTTTGAAGTTTAGATAGCCAGTTTACCAACAATTTACAGAATTCAACAGTTTTAAAAGCAACTGGCCATACTTCTTGACTGTATGTAAATTTGTAAAAAAAAATTCGTAATGAAATACAAAATACGGTTTTATTTCATCGAATGCAAATGGCACAACTGACATGTCCTGCGTCATTCAGTCATTTTGAATCTACGCTACATCAAAAAAGACAAAATAACCAAAAGATTTCGCAATTTTCTTTAATAATCTAAAGTAACCCATAATAGAACAATACCCAAATGCTCCCATTGTTTATTGGTATGCACACCAATTTAAGTATGCCATGCAGAAAGGGTATTTTTTGTTTCAATTAAAAACACAAATATGGTTACTGATTTTAATGCACTGAAGGACTGTGTCACTTCCATTCAGTCAGTGAGACAAAACGCTGCAAGATTAGCTTTGAAATATCACATTCAAGCAAGATCTTAACGCCAGCATATAAAGCTAATCTCTGCTACGTTTTCTGAATAAAACTGCATGATCTCTTTTCTAATTATGAGTATATTGAACCTTTCAAACGTATAAATCTCACACCTTTCTCACCTTACGTCTCCCTTTTCTCAGAAGATTGTCTCTACTGCATACAGAAACTACCTAATTCTTGCAAAATAAAGATTCACATAGAACTCAAAGTTATTCATAAAAGTCAAATATTTCTCCCACAGGCCACAACAAAGGATTTATACTCGTTTATCATATGAAGTAATATACCTCAAACCTTCTTTGAAGAAGAAAAATTTGTTTAACTGGGTTTAACAAAGCCTGTTTTAATGGCCGAAAGTGAAAGCTATTTTCAAACGATGAAAAATATCCTAAATTATTTAGGGAAGTTAAATAAGCCATAATTCTTTGAACGCTCTTGTTAAGCTGTCGATTCATGCCAAATTTATTTTATTTGTTGTTAGCTTCTATGAAAAAGTAATGGAGAAGTTTGCAGCCCACAAATCTAAAAAATGACTTTCTTGAACCAAAAGGGTACAATAGTACATCAATTTTAGCCTGCCTTTTCTTAATAGCCTTGTGTAGAATTTAGAGTTTCTCAAGTACTATGTTGAATCTAATATTTTCAGTTTCATACAATTTAAATAGGTTTTTTTAAACTGGATGAAGTCCCATTGAATGCTTTCATTTTTTGCAATCTTTGGAGTCTTAATTTCAAATGTATAATGTATAGCCCCACCATAAAAAATTATTATCATTCCTTGGTTTTTAAGAGTCAACCCTCATATTCTCAAATAATTAAAAAGGATACATTTGATTAATTGTGCAAGCAGCTAAATAGTTGGTTTAATGGATAGATGGATAGACGGATAGATTGCTAGATAGATAGATAGACAGATAGATGGATGGATAGGTGGATAAATGGATAGATGGATAGATGGATAGATGGATAGATGGATAGATGGATAGATGGATAGATGGATAGATGGATAGATGGATAGATGGATAGATGGATAGATGGAGATAGGTAGATGGATAGATAGATGGCTACGAGGATAGCTGCAGGGAGATAAAGAAG
>RDPX01000325.1:573368-621803 GCA_003991215.1 Morbakka virulenta
GATAGATAGATAGATAGATAGATGGATTTGAGTTGCGAAAACATGCTTTGCGTGCAACAAGCAAAATTGACATGAATTAGCTACTCTATATATCCATATCAGGAAGCTACCTCAATGTCTTTACTTGCATCAGGATTTGCCAGATATACTCCATCGCCTATCGACTGATAAGTGTCTGGATCTCCATATGGTTTCCCAACGTTTTGGCTCTCGTACAGTTCTGGAGTATCTATTTCATGCCTTGTATTCGCTTTTACCTCCATCGTTCTATCTAAATCAGAGAGAGTTCTTAAAAGCTTATCACTTGACATTAAAAGCTCTTTTTTATCCTTCTTGTAAACCGAAGTGCTGTTCTTTTCATATTGCCTCGTTTTCAGAGTTATAGTTCCTTTACTGTTTTCTAAATTTTTAATATTGAACTTTTTATTAAGTCCAATTACAATTTCTGATTTATTTTTTGGGTGAATGTTACTAAACTGTAAGAGATTATCTCCACTTTTTAGTCGATTAAGTTGACCAGTTTCTTTATAATTTTTATCTTCTTTAGTAGTTTGAGAAACAAAGTCCTGAAATGGATTAGAGAATTTATCCAGCTTTTCTTTTTCGCTTATGTTTTTACCAAATCTGAAATTAGGATTATTTAATTGTATTTGATATCTCTTTATTCTATTTGAAAAGTTTATACTTGCTGCGAGTTTTTGTTGGGTTCCAGCTTTACTCTGGTATGGAATTCTGCTCCTTTGATTTGCTGATTCGTTGCTCCTTCCTAAAATAAAGAAATTATTACTCACATAAGAACAGAGCACCTGAAATCAAAAAGATTACGATCACTTGTAATTCTGTATTAATATAAATGTAAGAATTTAAATATAACCATTGGTTGAAAAAGTGATATCTTTTCACTTGGCTGGAAGAAAGAGACCAGCTTTTGCTAATATTGCATTGTAGTATTCCTATTAAGCTCCCCCTATAAAAACAGGAAAATTTATTGTTTGTTTAATTTTTTCTTCAGAATACAAAATACTGAGATCAGAAACAACTGTAGAGTTTTTCGTCATATTACAGAGAGTTGTTACCTCATTTTCATGTATGTCAGCAGAGCCTTTGTAGAATTTAAGGCTTAATGTAAGTTATGCGATACAAATTATTTCTTTTGCTTATTGTTTTTATGGCCAATTTGATGTTACCTGTGAAAACTGAAGGTAATCCTGGTACCTGTACACTGCATTTCTGTTGAATTCAATCCAAACACGAAGATTTTATACTCTTGTGAGGAATGCGGACTAATAAGTAAGGGACTAAATGCGAAAGGAGTGCTAAACACAGCTTTTACAGTGTTATTTAAAAAAGGCAAAACCTTAGAATATGAAAATGTAAGATTAGTTATGTACAAAAAATGATACTTTCTTTTCTTAAAAGATTAAATTGAATCTCCTAGTTGATTGTTGATAAAATACAAACCCAGATAACTAAAATATAATGTCTGTTAGGTTTTTTTCACATTCTTTTGAGAAGATGCTCACTACAGACCTACCCGCCGTGCGCCAGGCAGAACGAGCTTGAAATGAAGCTCAGTTTACTAAAATTATGATGTAAATATGACGAGCGTATACTGTCCTTGATATACAGAGAGAAGAAGATGATGTATATCTATACTACTAACACATTTTTCAATCGCAATTTGGCTATACTAAATAAAAGTTTTCGCTAAATTATTTTTTAGTTAAGGGGTTATATATATTTGGTTTCATTTTCCGACACATTTTTCATTGTGAGAAATCACCTCTGAGGGGACCTTTATGAAAATAAGGTCAGTCCTACCTTTCACGCTTATCCCTGCCACTAAAATTAGGGGTTGACATTTTAATTTAATATTGTATTTGTATTTAATTAACATTGTAAATTGTCAATTTTTAGCTTTTAAAAAATTTTCACTTTTTATTTTGTGGGAAATTGATACATACATACATAAATACATACATATATACATACATAAATACATACATATATACAAATATACATTCATACATACACACATACATACATACTATCATACATACATACATACATATATACATACATACATATATACATACAAAAGTACATAGATAGATAGATACATACATACATACATACATACATACATAAATAAATACCTACATACCTACATACATTCATACATTCATACATTCATACATTCATACATTCATACATTCATACTTTCATACATTCATACATTCATACATTCATACATTCATACATTCATACATTCATACATTCATACATTCATACATTCATACATTCATACATTCATACATTCATACATTCATACATTCATACATTCATACATTCATACATTCATACATTCATACATTCATACATTCATACATTCATACATTCATACATTCATACATTCATACATTCATACATTCATACATTCATACATTCATACATTCATACATTCATACATTCATACATTCATACATTCATACATTCATACATTCATACATTCATACATTCATACATTCATACATTCATACATTCATACATTCATACATTCATACATTCATACATTCATACATTCATACATTCATACATTCATACATTCATACATTCATACATTCATACATTCATACATTCATACATTCATACATTCATACATTCATACATTCATACATTCATACATTCATACATTCATACATTCATACATTCATACATTCATACATTCATACATTCATACATTCATACATTCATACATTCATACATTCATACATTCATACATTCATACATTCATACATTCATACATTCATACATTCATACATTCATACATTCATACATTCATACATTCATACATTCATACATTCATACATTCATACATTCATACATTCATACATTCATACATTCATACATTCATACATTCATACATTCATACATTCATACATTCATACATTCATACATTCATACATTCATACATTCATACATTCATACATTCATACATTCATACATTCATACATTCATACATTCATACATTCATACATTCATACATTCATACATTCATACATTCATACATTCATACATTCATACATTCATACATTCATACATTCATACATTCATACATTCATACATTCATACATTCATACATTCATACATTCATACATTCATACATTCATACATTCATACATTCATACATTCATACATTCATACATTCATACATTCATACATTCATACATTCATACATTCATACATTCATACATTCATACATTCATACATTCATACATTCATACATTCATACATTCATACATTCATACATTCATACATTCATACATTCATACATTCATACATTCATACATTCATACATTCATACATTCATACATTCATACATTCATACATTCATACATTCATACATTCATACATTCATACATTCATACATTCATACATTCATACATTCATACATTCATACATTCATACATTCATACATTCATACATTCATACATTCATACATTCATACATTCATACATTCATACATTCATACATTCATACATTCATACATTCATACATTCATACATTCATACATTCATACATTCATACATTCATACATTCATACATTCATACATTCATACATTCATACATTCATACATTCATACATTCATACATTCATACATTCATACATTCATACATTCATACATTCATACATTCATACATTCATACATTCATACATTCATACATTCATACATTCATACATTCATACATTCATACATTCATACATTCATACATTCATACATTCATACATTCATACATTCATACATTCATACATTCATACATTCATACATTCATACATTCATACATTCATACATTCATACATTCATACATTCATACATTCATACATTCATACATTCATACATTCATACATTCATACATTCATACATTCATACATTCATACATTCATACATTCATACATTCATACATTCATACATTCATACATTCATACATTCATACATTCATACATTCATACATTCATACATTCATACATTCATACATTCATACATTCATACATTCATACATTCATACATTCATACATTCATACATTCATACATTCATACATTCATACATTCATACATTCATACATTCATACATTCATACATTCATACATTCNTGACTGTATATGAAGATAAAGACACTAAAATTAATAAGTTACATTGGGCTTAAAGAAATGAGCTGGTACAGAAAAGTTGATGGTATGTATACCAGAACTCTGCGTGCAGTATACATCATCTCATGGAAAGACCAAATAACAACCAAGGCTTTTTATAGAAGTCTACCACGCATAAAAGCAGTAATAAAACATTGTCATCTAGCTTTTAGTTTGCGTACCGCTTATCGCGATGACCGTGTAGGAAAACTTCTAACAAAGACCCCGGATGTAAGCCGGCCTGTTAGAAGTTCTTATCTCATCGTCAACGTTTTCCTCGACAAAGACACTGGCTTATCAGGAAACAACTTGCTAGATTTAATGAGAGAAAGGGATTCCTGGTGCAATAACTACCTCAAAACATTAACATATCCTCATGGAAATGGATGACGATAAGTAGGTATCTTATTTTGTATTACTTTCACTGCTTAATAAACCTTTCCTATCAAAGGAGTGCGTATAATAGACCAATAGGAATAAGACAATCTTTCCCCTTTAGCTCTTGCGCGACTGGAAGGCCTGTAGTATGTATCGCCTTGCAATCGGTCTATTACTCCCTCTTGAAAGGTCTATCTTTTTCCCTTTCCTTTTTAGGTAACTCCTTACCTAACAGTCACAACTATATCTGCGAAGTAGTAAATCGATTTACACACCAAAAATACAGCCTAAATGTACCTGGAAGACATGATATACTGATCTATGTGACCTGTAATTGGATCTAGAAATGCTATTTCCCTAATATAAAACACACTTAATACCTTATTTTTGGTAAATGCTTACCATTTGACTTTCCTGTGATACCTCTTGTCCATATCTGCATAAGTACAACGTTGCAGAAGAGGAAAAGTCTTGTCCGCATTTTCAATTTCTCACTTTCGTTGCTGTCTCATATCTCCCAAACCCAGATAAATTGAGATAATTTAACTTGAAAAAGAATTACCACAAGACAAGTAAGGCTGCATGTCAAAAAATTGCCGGTTAAGATTTAAAGAAAAATATTTGAAAACAAAATATCGACATATACATATAAGATGAATCTTCATAAATCTAAAATAAAAGATTACCAACAAACAGTTTCTGAATAAAAAATAGCAAAACATAAAGGTAATTTATCGAAAACAACTTTAATTACCAAATCAACTAATGGGTGAGACTTGAAGCAAAAAACTCTAATTCAGGTTTTTTTCTGGGTATTTGCTTTTCGTAAAGGTAGTGGGTTTATACAAAACAATTCATTATCCTTTGAATAAAAATTGGTACAGTTCAAGTCCTGTTCTTTATAATCTTCATCTACGGGGCCTCAAGGCAAACTATTATTACCATTATTATTAGTACTATTACCATTACCATTACCATTACTATTACCATTACTATTACCATTACCATTACCATTACCATTACCATTACTATTACTATTACTATTACTATTACTATTACTATTATTATTACTATTACTATTACTATTACTATTACTATTATTACTACTATTACTATTACNATTACTATTACTATTACTATTACTATTACTATTACCATTACTATTACCATTACCATTACCATTACCATTACCATTACTATTACTATTACTATTACTATTACTATTACTATTATTATTACTATTACTATTACTATTACTATTACTATTATTACTACTATTACTATTACTATTACTATTACTATTACTATTACTATTACTATTACTATTACTATTACTATTACTATTACTATTACTATTACTATTACTATTACTATTACTATTACTATTACTATTACTATTACTATTACTATTACTTCAGTGGTCAACTGTAAAATATATATTTTTGCCCTGGCAAACTTGTAGAGATTATTTTTGGATAAGGCATCTGAAATTTATGTGCTTTGCAATGTTGCTACGTAGTTGCAAGCCATCATAATGATATTTTCAGTAATGTCATTGAAACAAATAGTACGAATTTTTTGCACCGATGAACAGAGCAATAAATGTCTTTATTCCCACTAACTTTTCTTCTTACATTTTGATAAATGATGGATGGAATCATCACAACCAGGAAATGTATGAAGTTTTAAATAGCAATTAAGTCGTATTTGAAAATGTACTGAAACACATGAAGAGAAGAAATTTACAAATGATCGACGCTCTCATAGAATCGTTATGCAGAAGGATAATAACTAAATTGTTTCAATGGATGTTGGGAAAATATTCAGTATTTCTTTCACAGTTATGAAAAAAACCTGTTTTCGGAAGCACTCAGTTTTGAAATATTGTATGATATGTTTACTGATTACGAACTTTAACTAAATGATTCCGTTTATAAAGATGCAAGACATGGCAGGAAAATTACTTTTCTGTAAACAGTGATGTTTCTGAAAATAAACAGCATGCTTGTGTAAAATCTATCACAGAGAGTGGTACCAAAAGATTGTTTGGAGTGTTTTAAACACCGCGTCAGGTTTGAATAATCTGTGGCAATTGTAATACAGCAAGTCAACGAGATTGCTCACCCTTCAATAGAAGAATAACATGAGTGTCTAAAAATTCATATTCTTTAGTACAATCTTCTCCAAAATACACTAAAAAGCTTCTAAAAAGTGTAAAAGAAGACATATTTTCTTTATATATATATATATATATATATATATATGAACTTTTTCATGTGTCATATTTAAAGATTTCATGTCTCTCTATATCTATTAATCCCAGGTTGGCAGGTTTTGTAAGATGAGCGTCGTTCCAAACAGTTCATTGTGGATTCTAAAACTCCCAATAATCACAGCTTGGGTGATTTATGCTCAAAAGCAAGGAACATTTGACATAACATTTTAACTTATCCTCATCCTTCCACCTGCTCTACTGTCCTTTCAGCTATCAGTCATAATCCAGTAAAATTCCTCATGAAAAAAACATGTAAGTAACCACTACTTTTGTTTTAATTTAATAACTACTTCAGCAGTACTATAAATAATCTTTAAAAAATTATTCATGTTTTTTTAATTTTTACCTCACTACTTATGAGGAGAAAAAAAAATTCAATATTCTACGACGTCTACTGTCATCTATCTTTGTGTTACACAAAGAAAATGCTGTACTAAGAGACCACTTCTGTTTTCCTCTTGCACCTTCCTTTCTTAAGTTTGATTTTATTTCTCTGTCTAGGGATAGCTACCAGCTTAAATACATTAGGGTAATGAATGTTTACGGCGTTTGTGCAAAATACACTATTACTTCTGCATAGATCTAACTTCAAACTAACTTATTAGGCAGTTATAATAAAGGAAAGTTTGTTTAGAATGTTTCGTGTTCTCTCTGTCCGTTTGCAACAGTCAAATTGAAGGTTCTATGAGCATTTGTATAACAACATAGAACTACATTATGCAGACGAGCTGGAAGGTCTTCTATAGGTTTGGCACAAAAATATCAATTTTTTAATTATAACTCACTCTTATTGACCTGAAGACCCTTTTCCCTCCTTATTAGTGCATTGGCCAATTAAACAACATTTTTTTGGTTAATCCTGTCTGTTTATCATTATAAATCAACGATAAATACCGAGCTGGGATAGTGTTACATTTTATACATAAATTGTGTAAAGACACAACAGATGAGTTCACGTTCTGAACAAAGCTGAACGTATTGTTGATAAAGAGGCAAACATCTCTCTATAACTCAGAAATAAATGTTAGCTTTAAAAATACAAAGATGAATTGCATACATCGCACACACTTAAAATATCAATGTATTCAGATAAAAACAAAAGTACAGATTTTCCTGTATCTACCTGTACATTGTCTACCTCAATGATAACAACTGCGCGAAGATTTTTATTCAGTAAAATTTACATGTAATGCACGGAATAGCGCTCTTGGCCACATGCTTAGCTTAAGTCTTATGTCATAGAAGCTTGGAGTTCATGCTTTTTCTCTCCACTATCTTTTATTTTATCATAAAGTGCCTATTTACCTCTAAAATATTCATAAACTCTTACAAAATAAAAAATTCGGAGATCAATACCTTGTGTTTATACACTGAAATGGCTTAACACAATAGTATACCAGACCAGTATATGTTCTCTCTCATAATAAACTCATAGCATTAAAATTCTCACCTGATCATGGCTGAGCAGAAATCCCTTTTCTAATAACTTCCATTTTTAAAAGTTTAAAAATATTAAAGAAAATTTTCATTATAATTATCAAATTTTAGGCCGCAAACTTTCCCGGGCTGTGTGCACAGGGCTGGAAACTGTTTTGACCTTAGCTTGGCACTGATATCCTGGGGTCAACTTATAAATTCGAACACCAGTTAATGAAACTTTAACTAAACTGAATGTCTGCTTTTTATAAGTATTTCTCGTTCACAGTTGTTACAAACTAAAATTTAAAAAAGGGCTTTATTTTTTTAAAATTATGATACCAAAACTGGAAACAAAAGTTGGTTTGTTGATCGTGCTCTGGATGAAAAATATCAAGATCAACTCTTTGTCATTAAAAATTATTCTGAGTCTTTAAGCTGGAAAACATTATACCTTAAATTTGAGTAATTGTTCATAATGCTTTCTTTGCAGAGATGTTAGACGCCTCCGTGCACAAAATAGTACGCATCGTTTCCTATCAGTGATATCTTGATAACAGAGCTGTTAAACATGTTCCTTTATTGTTTTGCTCCATTCTCCATTAAGGCAAATGCATCTCCTCATTCTCAACTTGACACCCATCAATAGCATAATAAGACTTTCTCCTTTCTATTTTAATTCGAATCTATATAATATTGAACGTCAAATGTTATTACCTCAAGAATGTGGATGAAAGGATAAGTTAGTAACTTTCCTTGACAAGGAAGGTTACTAACTGATTGGCATATTTTTTGTACATACATGGAGCATGTTACAAACAGAATCTACACTGATCACGTCTTGTTCATAATTTATAGAGACTTGATCAAATTACGGATTCCTTTTCTTATTACTTCTCCAAAATTGATCGGTCGAGCAGTGAAAGACGCTGTAAATATTCTCGGGTTGGGTCTAAAGCTCGCGAAACAGTTAAAAATTTGAGACAACACGAGAGCAACTACTTTTTTGTCTGCAGTTAAAACACAAAAGGTTTCTACACCAAGTTCGAATATTGCAGGATAAAATAGGAGCGGTTAGTATACTTATGAGGACATTTTACTGTTATTTTTTGTATAACAAAATGTTTTAGTTAAGGTAAAGGTCATATCAAAAACCGCAAATAAGTACTTTCTTGTTTGCTAAAACTTTTAAATACTATGGAGGTAATAGCTTTGATTTTTTAAGCTCAAGTAAAATAAAAAGATATCAACAAAATTTTCTATAAAATAATGTTACCTGCTTGTTAATTTCTTATCACAATAATGTCTTAAATTATGGCTATGATGTCTTAGGTAAAAAAATTATAGTGCTTACAGGTCTTAAAACTTGAGTTAATGTAGACCATAGGATTTACTCAGATTAGTATTTTATGGAATTTTTTATTCAAATATTGTTTGAATTTCTTCATTGACCGTATCATTTGATAATAACTTGAGGTGAGCCTCACGGCCCTGAAAATCCATTAAGTAGTCAATATCCTAAGCCAACCATCAGGCCTATTAAGTAAAGGTACCACAAATTCTGTTATTGCTTCAAAAGTACTGACAAGCTTATTCACTGACGACTTCTTTGACCATGTCATCATCCTCTTAAACATTGCACGTTAAATCCATACAAAAATTCAAAAGTAACCATGCACAAGAGATGTCACATTTTCCTCTTGTAATGTTATTCACGGCTTTACAGTGACCTCTCAAGTATCTCAGATTCTGGATCCAAAAATGTAATTCCTGACATATTCTATCAATTTTTAGCAGATGCCTGAGATACCATAGCTTTTGATAAAAAGGAGGAAGTGAAGAAACTAATTGATGTTGTTATCCCGTACAATAAAGTAAAACGTGAGAAGCCGCATAAGGTAGAAATTGTAAATAAACTTGTTAAAAAAAAAAATGATAGATTGCTGGGAATAAAAAATGTGGAAGTAAAACTGTTATTGAAGCTCTAGGTTTTATACCGGTTAATTTTGATGATTGCTTAAAGTAAATCGATACAAATGCAAGGAATAAAGTAAGTCTACTGAAAAACCGGTCCAGTTCAGACAAGTCACAGGAAGGTTAGGTCTGCACAGCAGCCTTTGCCAAGTTGTTCTTAACTACTTCCTAAGTAAAAGTAATATAACAAGATCCACTGGTCTAAGGTTTTAAATACAGTAGAAGGACCATTGATGTTATGTAACAGTAATTGTGTACAAATGGAATGACTGGAATATTTGTAGCTGTATTTAATAAGTACAGCTCGTTTCTTCAATAAATCTATAAAAGACCGTATTTTCTAATACCAATTTGCACATAATCATTACGTTACAATATACCTCAGGTCATTGTAAACATGTGAATAGATTAAAATATCCTTTTAACATCTCTTCAGTCTTACACGTTTACTTATTTTTCATGTATGTGTATCTACATCAAATCTAAAAGTACAGATGAAGCGTAATGGTTGCTCAACATCTATTAAATACTCAATCAAAATGTCATTGGAGTAAAATCTGAGTAAAGTAAAGCCTCAAATTAATTTTATTTTGAATTTCTGTTGTCCTTCACCCCCCCCCCCCAAACCACAATATACACATAAGTATAATATGTTCCCTATTCCCCCTTTGCTCAAGAAAAAGTGGATTTGACCACAAAAGTGATGAGGCTAGGACAACAGAACCAACAGCTCCTGTTAGTGGAGTCAACAGCAAGTGCATACTACTTTGAACCCAGTCCAGTGCAATTTAAATTTTCTACTACAAATTCTATTTGAATTCCTTGTCCTTTTCTTCGATATTATTTTCACAGCTTTCCCCCCTGGCTTGCAAAGACCAAATTTCCTTGTATTGGAAGGGAAGACATTGATTAAAGTAAGGCTCAGCTCCGTATGCAAATATTTTAATGACATATTAACAATAGGTCCTTGGAAACAATCAAGTGAAAGAATTGGTTTTAAACTGGCATGCACAAAAAAGTAGTGCTCAAAATAGGGCGATGCCACAAATTTCCAGATTGAAATTTGTGGCATCAAGAAGGTAATGAGAAAAAGACTCTTAACACTTTCCTGCTAACCAACTTGAGAGATTGAATTTTTAAATCCCAAAATCAGTGACATTCACAGAATTTCTCTTGCCTGTCTTAAATATCAATGATTGGATCGTTTATCACATAAATAAGCTTTCAGAAGAAAACTGGAAGTAAAACATAGGAATAAAAGGGTTTTAAACACATTAAAGAATGATGGATGTCAATATTAAAATAACTTAACAAAATTATCTAATTAATATAAAACTGTCAGTGCCTCTTGTCCTCTTCATTCTTTTTCTCGGCTTTTGTTGCATGTTATGGAGTTTTGAAGATTTTGGTATTGATTCCCATTAAAAGTAAGGAACGGATTATTCTGGATAAAAGGGCTCTCACTTCAGGATACTCGATATTGTTCCTTTCATTTACAAAGCAGAATGAGGATCAGGTTTTGTACTACACTGCACAGTCTCTCCTGTTCTGCATTACTGCGTGGAATAATAGGAACACTTTCGGCTACCATAACAAGTTGTTTAAATCATTCCAGGGTGGTTTCAGGAACAGTCCTATTTGTTTGACAAGGATATACTTAATATTGGTGATATACTGTGGCATGAAAGGAATATTATGAAAGGTGGATTAATGGCAAATTACCTTGGTATAGGAAGCATCTGGATGTGGGATTTCTAGGGAATTCATAACTGGGATGTCTTGGGCATTGCTGTATCCACATGACCTGGCGTTCTTACTGGTAAAAGCCATGATGATTTTGTAACTTTGTTTGCGAACGGTAACAATAAGATACCACTTAAAGAGTAAATTGTGAAAAAACAAAGGTGAAAGGATCATAGTATGACTACAAAGCTCAAAATAAAATTAGAAAGATCACCTGTGCTATATGCCAAAAGGTTCACAATGGAAGTTCAGTTGTGGAACATTGGAAATGTTGGATCAATGCAAAGTGCAGTGGCATTAAAGGTAAACTCATCAGTCTCTGACTTTATATGTATGAAGCATATTTTTTGTAACCTGCTGCAGTTGTTGAGAACATTTTTCTTACTGGCAGTAATGGAAGTTATTCTAGTAAATTCAGAGAACTATTTTTCCTGCTTGCTACTAAACCAACACCTTATGAAGTAAGAATGGAGCTCTATGCCAATTGTATATGTAGTGTGGTGCAACGTGATAGCAAAACCTAAACTTTTAAGGTTGTTGACTCTGTGTTTAAATTAAATGAGATTCAGTGATATACTGAGTGTGGTGTTCCACTGAAAAGCAGATAATATTGCATTGAATTTTAACCCCAAAGACCATGTTTTTAACCCCGAAGACCATGCTTGGTCTCATTCAAGCATGAAATACCAGTTTGAGAAGTGGTAGGGTATAGTCTTCTTTTTACCTTTAATTTTGTTCATTTTGACATTAAATGGATCCTTGAACAAGTGTGACATTTTTTATGGATATTTGTACTAGTACCCTGGCCTTATACCACGGTCACTTTACATTTCCCTGGAAGTAAATGAGATTTTATGCAATTCAAAATTGGAATTCTTCTTTACTCCACTGTCATTGTGGATATCACAAATAATGTTGTGTATTTTTCCACCAAACATATTCCATTGCAGATGCAGCCACCCTTTGTTACACTGATGCCAGATTTCTTGACAAAGCCAATATATTCTACAAAGATTTTATGTGCAAGAGGAATAATAATGCAACAACTTAGGAATTCAAGGTGTTCCTTTTATTTCTTACAAAAAATTGAGTGGCATTAAAAAAGGACTATTCAAATATTTCTTTTCTTGATATCTATATGATTGAAGTGTTTGTTTAATGGTACTTTTAAAGAACACTCTAAACTGGATGATTGAGTGTTAGGAATACCCCCCAAGATAGGATAATGATAAAATTAATACATTTATTAACCAAGACTGATAATAAACATATTACACCAAATAATACAGGAAAACACTATCATAAAAAACTATTGTTCTCATTATACTTCATATTTACAACTTAATACTATACATATTGTTGTAATTTCACTGCAACACTGCTGCAATATACATACACACTAAAAACTGAAATGATAAAAACTACTCCAAACCAAAATTACTGTCACTGTCACTGCAAATTTTTGTTGGCAATGTTACTTGACATTTTCCATCCCATGTTTTTTGTGCATACATGTTAACTACTACTTATTTCATTATAAGGTCAGAGGCAACATTTACCTGAAATATAACAAAATACAATAACACAATGGTGTTGTTTCCATGGGGCAAATGCATACCAGAAATGACAAAAAGGCATACTGAGTTAAAAGCTTGGTGAAAGACAAGTAATTACAATATGGTGCATCTGATTGTAAACATCAATGGATGAGTGAAATGTTGTGAGTTATCATTAAACATGCATTAATTCATTAACATTGTTTGTCACAAATGAACATAGATACATTTTTTGCCAAGCTTGTATTTCCTTATCTGTTCAAATAACAATGACTTCATACACAGTGGCAATCACAGATAAACACTTGGAAAAAGTTTAGAATTTGGTAGAGCTCTCGTGTTTTCATGGTATTGATAAAATGCTTAAAATATTATTGGCCTAAATCACATGAAGAAATAACCATACAGATACAACTTGAAAAATCTTTATTTCACTACAAAATTCCTGTTTGGATGGCAAGTGTTTGGTCAGTACTCTTTACCCCTATAAGTGAAAACACACAACTGGTTTGTATATAGATCTTGCACACAATGTTCACATCCCCAAACCTATTGTTACCATGTTACCACAGGTGTAATATTTGTGTATCTTCAAGTTATTGAGAATAGTAATTCTGCTGCTATAATAAACAGTAAAAACACTATTATGCTTCTTAATCTAATGCTGTTGTCTTCATTTCCGATGCCTAATTTATTTGGTGAAAAAAGGGCAGCAATTGTGGTAAGAAATAATAAATGTTAAATTTTTCAATCTTTCCATTTAATAAACAAGTACGATCCTTGTCGAGCTGCATGCATGCATTATACACTGGGCCAGAATATAATCTCCAAAGTGCATTTAAAGTACAAGTCTGCCATCACCCAGAATTATACTAATTTTAGCTTAATAATAATGGTTTTATTTGTTTTTTAGGAAACTTTAAAAATTTGAACTGACTTGCTGTGAACAACGACTTAAATGTGACCTCTACAAAGTTAAATGGAATGGGGGAGGGGATATTAAAAGTAAATATCTAGATATCTGTTGTGGGCATTAATACTTGTAGCACACCTTTAGCGTCAGTAAACAATGATTTTATTTTTGTCACTTTAATATCTCGATTTCCATGTACATTTGTTGTGGTAGGTCTATAATTAAGATCTGAACTATAGTAGTATTATCTATGGGGTTGTAATGAACTCTTGATATAACTTTGCAACTCCGAGAGCAATTAAACTTTTGTGTCTCAACATTAACTTACTAGATGTAGCCAAAAAATCACCTTCATTTAATTTTTTATTCTCTATTTTTCAACAAAAACACTTAGAAAACAATAATATTAAGTTACCACTGACTGCTTAATAGTTGCACTACTAAGTTGGACGTAAACTTGTAGTTAACTTCCTGTCAAACAAAACTGCTGGCCTTCCTGCTAAAGTCACGGTCAATTTCTGAAGCAGTAATACGGCCTAGTCTATGTCATCAAATAATGATAAACATCTTAGGGTTTGTATATAATTGAACATGTCGCTTTTTCGGTTACTCACTCGTAACATACAAAGGCCAATCAACCTCAGTCCCATTTACTTTTCACTCCTTTTCCTACTGTGCCTACATTTACTTTCACCGTCTTTTTATCATCCGCCAAGTTCATGTAAAGGATATATGCAACACAACCCGCCATGGCAGCTATTCCTAGACTCATAACTCCTTTGTTTGGTTTGATAAAGAGCTCCGGATTTATCATGCGCGATGCCAAGGTCCCACGCATAACTGGTGCTGTATTTTGTTTGATATTATCTCCTTTTCCAGACATTACTGTTAAGCAGTTATAAAAATACAATAAATTCTAAAATAATTTGTTGTGAGAGAATAAAAGGGAAAACAAACTGGTCAAAAACTGAAACGAAACATTTCTTCCTCAGCAATTCTGAAAAACTCCAATTGTTTCAGGAAAAGTCATGTTAAGTCTCTTTCTGAGAACTATGCATCAGAATGAGGATTTTTGGCCTTAAGAGGTCATGAAAGAAAAATCATTTCAAATTGCTGTCACCATTCGAAAACTGAAATGAGTGAAAACGCAATATCAATGAGATTCACAAGCACAAAGTAAGTAAACCAAGAATAGTGGCAAGACCACAATTATTTTGAAAAAAACCCTATAATTTAAAAAGGGATTTACATTTTCTCAAAGACGTTATGGAGATTGTGGTAAATTTCCATTCTATTCTTATGCCACGTTTTCTTTTCCTTCTGTCACTGAAGCGGTAGTAAGTTCTTTTTTAGTGTACTCTGGTTCAGTTATATATAATCCAGGACTAGGAATAGCTGACGGTCCTACTTATATTTTTCCATTTTCCCCCGTACATTTGTGCGATATCAGCAGGGGGTAGTTTCCTGTTCGCTCACTCGCAGACCATTGTCCCCTCCCTCCCCATACTAAAAGGGGAAAAATACTCCTTTTGGAATTATCTGGCCTATCACCTCCGACATTTGCACCACAATATGTTTCTGCAACTAAATTTTGGAAATCTGATATCGCTTTGAATGGCTCTGTTCTTGCTTTGCTGAATTCATGCCCTACTCTACTCCACAACACTTTGAATCACAAGCCGACTTTTTACAACTGTCAATCCGCTAGCAGTATTAAACCTACCTCCTCCCACATTTCCACCTCTTATTATCTGTAAGTTAATTATAACAGCTTCTGTTGGAATTATGATACTGCTGATGAGCCATTTTGTGGAGTAACTGAAACAAAACATGATTTAAGTCACTGCCATGTGGCAGTGTCTGGCCCACCACATCCCACATTTCCACCACTTAACATTTCTTCAACACAAGTATTGAAATATGATACTGTTTTGAGTGGCTCTGTCTTTACTTTTCTGCATTTTTGCCAACCTCTCCTGCGAACAGCTTGGAATTAGCTCACTTGTAGATGTGATTTACTTAACTCAACTGTAAGTTGGGTATTGGGTATCAAACCCACCTCCTTCCACAATTCCACCTCTTATTCTTTCCAAGCGATTAAAACAGCTTATGGCATTTGGAAGCGATTGCTTTTAATTATATTAGTGATAAAATTTAACTTTATTAGTTATTATTTTGACTCTTACTATATATGCATATGATAATTTCTTAACTACTCATTAATTGAAGAAATTATAAGAACAAAGCACAATTAGGAATTTGCATCTGCGACCCATTACTTTTATCATATTTATTGCAAAATTTCATTTTATTTATAAATGTTTTGACTTTTACTTAATACGTTGAAAATAATAACTTAATTACTCGGTAATCAAAACAATTACCCAGTTAGTCTACTAGTATCAAATTAGCACATCCTCGATACCTACCTGTGTACAAGATTATTGAGTAACCAATTCGAGCGACCAATTTTACTGTTGAATCAACCCTAACCCCCTTGTGATTGAGGTATGGAATAGAACATAGATTTTTGCGTGAGAAACGGTCAGCTATGTCCAAACTTTGAACAGAATATAGGCATATATAATATTTATTATAATATATATTATTATATATAGAATAACATATATATATGTATATATATATATATATATATAATAACTACCCACTTTCAAAAGTACACCGATTCTTTTTCACTCTGCCTTGTTGATTTATGTTTTGTTAGTTGTTCACAAAGTTGATTTGTTTTCTCACTGCTTATGAGACACAAATTTCTCACTTTGAAAATAAGATCATGGTAGGAAATTCCGTTTGCCCTTACTGTAACTTTTGAATTTTAACACAAAGTAATAGAAAAATAATACTTCATGCTCAAAAGCTAATTGCACTGTACAATTCCTCGTTTGAAAGTTTTCGGGCTGGGGTATTTTTATGTTTAACAGCATTTCTCCTTCAGGCTTGAAACAAATACAAAGGACGAATATATTCCAATTAGTCATCCACAGATTGCTTCAACAACTTTGAACAAAAATAATTAAAGAAACGGTCTTTAGTTAAGACAGTGGTTGGCGAGCAGCTGAACAAATACTTTGATAAGGTTCGAAGTCAAGGAATATCTTAATAAAGTTTGAAATCTATGTATCCTCTTCTGCCAGAAACAATATCGTGACTAAAATCTCATCAGTTGATTTGACTCAGATGATTTTACTGTTCATCTTTTCCAAAGATAATAATTGAGTAATATTTCAAATTATGTATTAATTCTGCAATAGCTATTACAACAATCCCGTTAGGTCATATGTTTTCCATTTTTCCAGTCCTCTATTTCTCTATTGATGCAAATAAAAAATTCCACAAATTTAATTGCTAAATTAGGTCTTAGTTTGATTTTTAGATGTGATGGTTGCATGTAAAAAGAAGTGGATTAACAATTCTGATGTATTCTGTTACATATGTGGAAAGTTTACTCTTTACGGTCAGAAGATATTTATTAACACACTCACTAAACAATGTACTATGAACATTTCCAATGAAAGTAGGAAATCAAACCAAACCCCAGATTCCTCACATTGTATGCAAGAGGTGTTTCGAGATACTACCCAAATAGGCAAAGGGAAAGAAGAGAAACTTGGTGTTTGGTATAGCAATGATGTTAGATTAAAGACCAATTACAGACTACTTCATTTTGGTGAAAAAAATCAGGATTTTTCACTAAAAACAAACATAAAATTGTCTATTGTGATGTTGAGTCTCCCCGTACACCAGTTTTAATCTGTTGTTCTCCCTGTGCCTGCATTTAGAAAACTTGAGACTTTCTTAAGATATTACTTGCGACTTTAGGGACTCCGATATTCAAAATTATGAATATGACTTTCCAATTCGTTTCAGTCAGTGTAAACTGATGGAATTAGTTGGAAGTCCGAACCTGTCAAAGATGGCCTCCCAATTTTTGTCCTTTGAGCTTAAGCGAGAAAAAGCTAACTGAAGATTGTTTCAATATCCTGCTATGGAACCAGAGAAAGTGAATTCTTGCATTTCTTTAGCAGAGACAGTAACTTTGTTTACTGTAAGAAAATTCCAGGACTACATGTGGCTTTACATGTGATTGAATATCATGCAGAAGAATGGAGACTTTTTTCAGACAGTTCTCCTCTGCAACAGAAATAAGTTCGGGTCAGTACCTGTAGGGCATTCTTTAAAAGTCTTTATCTTTAAGTAAAACACTGCAAATTCACAACATTCAATTTCACGTCAATTCTTCAATGTTTGGTAAGCATCTTCCTTAGACTCATTCCATCTCTATCACAGTTATATAAAAAGAATCTGGAAACAAATCACAAACAAATCAAGGTACCAAAGGGCCAGCATCCTGTCTACGAAGTTTGTAAAGACAGAACGTCTTGCTTGAGCTCAGAAGTTGCAAAACCTCACGTATTGACAACACTTCTTTAACAAGAGATAGAGTGTCAGTCTTCCTTTTCACCAAGATCTCCAAATGGACCCATTTTATGTTATGTCCTGTTTCTAGTATGCGATCTTAGCTGCCGAAATGTTGAGGCAAAATGATAAAAGTATTTTGTCATGTTGATTAATGTCACTGGAGTATTATTCTTGGATTTTGTTCAAATAAGCAATGCTGCTCTTATAATTATTAATGATCTAAATTGAATAGTATTAATACAGTAATAATAATAATAATAAAACAATAATGAGAGGCTACTAATGCTTCCACAATTAAATAACGAGAAAAGAGTAGGGTAACAGTCTTCACGGTTGTATTCCACGTACTTGACCAAAGCATGGTCTTAAACAGCACAGTAAGGAAAATTCAGTTCTCAAGAACAACTGGGATTTTCTGAGAAGAGCGGGACAAGGTAAAATGAATGTTTCAAGGGGTACCAAAACTGTACAGAGATGGTAGCATTCGAATGTTAAGGGGTAAGCTAGTTGTAAGGGCTGGAAGTAGAGAGTACAGGTAAAATAGGGAAGTAAGATGTGATTGGCCACTGTTATGTGAAGTGTGAATGTTGAGTGTTTAGTAATGTAACAAGTGTATGATTAGAGATTTGACTAACTAGACAACATGGATTATAAAAGAGGGGCTAGAGGGGTATTCAGGGATAAGTATGGGGTACATTTGATGCATTAAGACTAAAATAGAGGATTAATCGGAAAGGGCAGAGATTAGTAGTGTACAGGGAGCATTTAGTGAGAATAATGCGTCAACACCTTTCTAATTAACAGTAGTTTGTTAGTTCGCATAACTACCCTTTTCCTTGCTTTGAAAAAATGTTCTAACAATTTCCTTTTCTGTTCAGTTTATGTTAATAAATAGATGTAATTATCAATCAATGCCTAAAATACATTATAGGAAGGTATAATATGTTTTTCTAAAGATCAAAATAACATATTTTAATAAAAATATGCGTTTCCCTATAATTATGTGTGTAGGTTTTTTTAGAATACAGGAGCTTTCCAGACGGGCACATTGGTATTTCTAAAATCCTAACTAGCTGAAATTAAGATGAAATATTTTCAAATTGCATCTGATCTATGCTAATACAAAGTTTGCTTAAGACATAACTTTGACATTGCCTTTCCTTTCAAACCAGAAATGCAACTAACAGTTATACATTTAGACCCTGACTAAAGCTTTGTAGTCAGTCCTTCACATTATACATGAAAGATATGAAATAAGAAAAGTTGAAGAACAATGATACTGATAACATAAAGATTTTTCTGTCGATCCAAGCAAATAATACGATTTCTAAACTGTCGCTACAAATTTATTTTAACCTTAAATTGAAGCAGTTATGCTGCAACAACATTTAAAAATTACTTATCGCTTTAATACGAAAGCGTGTACCATTATCAAATACCATACTCAAATTTCAATATTTACAAGCATGCAATCACTGACTTATGAACAAAATATTAACATAAAATGGTCTTATTTACAGGCTTTTAACATGAAGGCGTAAAGTACTGACGACAGTAGCAAAATGAGAATTCGTTTGTATACCAAAATAAGTATTATACCAAAGCCAAAGGTCGTGTAAACCATCCGTACACGCAAGTAAAGTATAGCAAGTCTTGTGAAAAAGTGGATTTCCTTTAACTGATGAACTGTGATCAATTCTTGCTCTACGACGGTTCGTCATGAAAACATATCTTTTTAGTAGGCTGTGATACTCATTGTCTTGCTTTTGATACATATTTTGACGGACTCACTTGTTACTTGCCCGATGATCCGGCAGCACTCCATAAACCTGGTAATTCCACTGCATATCTGACGACTATTCAGAAAATAACAATAAAAAAAAGTTCTAAAAAGATGGAAGTAAACAATTGAACTTTGCAACATTGAATACAACTGCTAGTAACAAAATCTGAATAGGCCATGGGCGTTTTGGAATAAAGGCCGTCGTTGTGAGTTAAAAGAGTCGTAAGCATAATGGATAGGCTAGTTATAGACGAGTTATCAGATCACTGTACAATTACCAGGTACAATGAAATAAGAAATATGAAATCTACTAAGGACTTTGGTTGTCATCAATGCACGTATATCTCTTACAGTAGAAAATTGGACTTGCGAATGAAAATTTGGCTATATACTAGTAACCCTTCACTCTTTTCCGTATATACCATCACAAATAGATAGATGATTTGGCTTTGCAACGATCCCCCTATTAAGTAAACCCTAAACCTGCTGTGAGAGCAAACAGGACTTTGTAAGAAAATGTCTATTCCACAAAGGAAATGCAGAATCTTTTTTACGCTACCTGTATAACAAGCTTTCCTTTGTGTGTCTTTCCATATGAACTTGGACAGTATGTGACTTTAAATAACGTTCCACTTGAGTCCGATGGTAAGAGCTCGCCTTCTGAAGGAATGACATCGAAGCAACGAGCTGATCCCTGGGTAAAATAGGCTTTGAAAGGCATTGCATAACTAGAAATAAATTGCATTTTTCTATTAACTTCAAACATGGGGAAAAGACTAAAAATGGTTTGAAGGGTGAGATTGTGCAACACTTACTCCATAAAAATTTCCTCAAAAGGCAACTATTATAGCACTATCAATAAATATCTGAATAAAATGTACAGTTGGATTAAAATTTGTCTAATTTTATGAAACAGATAATTTTATAGACGCAGTGAAACATTTTTGCCACCAACTGCGTTAAATAAAAACACCCCAGGCAAGAAAAGGCTTGGTTATGACAAAGGTTGAAAATAAGGGGGGTCTATGGTAGTTTCATTTCCGTCAAATATTAGAATAATACTGGCCATAGAGGTAGGTCTTGGGAGTGGGGGAACTCGTGCCTCTCAATCTTTGGATACACTTTTCTGGTGTCAAACACGAATTGATTGTTTACGGTATGTTACTGATGCACTCAATGTGTGAATAGATTTCAATGAACTATATGATAAGAAATCGACGGCCGGCGCAGCCATCGCTGATATGCTCCAAGGTGCCTTTATCCGTATCGAAATACCAATAAAATATATATGGGGTTAAACATACGGGAGTGTCAGTATCATCTCTGGTTAATTCAGTGGATGTCAAAAAATAAAAAAGACAATACAACCACTGTCATTTACAAACGTTGTGGTGCGCATGTTTCGCATCTTGTAATATCAAATCGCTATAGTCGGTGATTATCATCCACGATGACCTGCCTGCGTAGGAGAACGTGGTGAATTGTACTACCAGGTGGCCACGTTTAAGCATTTCTTCCTTCATTTTCAATAAGAAGATTCAGCTATGTTATCTCATACTTCTGTGAGGCTTGTCTGTTTAGCCTGCAGCACCTCCCGGCGGGTGGTGGATAGTGGGAAGCCCATTCCAACCTGTTCGTTGGGTACTCAGGAATAATACAAGAATAACCGAGGGTGAACTAAACCTGACCGGGAGCAGTAGCAGCCCTGACAACGAGGCAAATTCCTCAACACAAAGCGCAATGTGCTGGGTCTATACCCGAATGGGTGAAGACATATCCCGACGTTCGCTAATGCTACCTCAGCCTTGGGTAAATGGTGAAGATGCACTGCAGGACCATCGGATTCTCACAAGAGAGGAAGAGCACTAAATGTGTCAACAGTGTGATGCACACACGGAAGCTAGTATCAAAGTCCATCTTTAGGAATGGTTCTCGTTACTGCTAAACCCCCTGCTGCCTTGCAGAAGTCATCAGTTTGACAAAGACTAGAGATGGTGCCTCGACATGAAAAACTGAGCGGAAGGCAATGGCAAACCACCCCTCTAAACTGCCTCGAAAATCATGGATTTATACAACTTTGGAGACAACGCAGACGACGTTAATGGGATACTTGCCAACAACCTGGATCCCTCGTCCGATACGGCCTCTCATGTGCAGCAGGTGATGCCGGATTGTCATCAAGCTACTGCTTGCAACATTACCAAGGAACATCTGAAAATTGGATCATGGAACACAAGAACGTTATACGAAAGTAGCAAGTTGGAAAATGTAAAGCAAGAAATGAGCAGATTAAAGGTCAATATTCTAGGCATATGCGAAACAAGATGGACGGGAAATAACGAGTTCAATAGCGGAGATTATAAAGTGCTGCATGCTGGTGGAGAGAAGCACGAGCAAGGATTTGCTGTGATACTAGATCAAAGAAGCAAGAAAAGTCTCCTAGGACAGTGGCCATTGTGTCTAGGACAGAGTTATACTAGTAAAATTCTAAGGAAAACAAACAGATATCGCCATTATTCAAGTATATGCACCGACCTCTACTAGCAGCGAAGAAACGATCGACGAATTTTATGAGATGCTGGAGAGAGCCAATAGTCAGTGCAAATCGACTGATGCCACGATCATAATGGGTGACTTGAATACAAAGGTTGGAAACGGGCCAGACGGTGAAACAGTTGGAGAGTTTGGTTTGGGTACGCAGAACGAAAGAGGAAAACGATGGATACAATGGTGCAGAGCAAATGATTACGTCATCACCAACACATGGTTCGAGCAACACCCACGTAGATTGTGGACTTGGCGTAGCCCTGGAGAAAACGTCAAAAACCAGATCAACTACATCGCCATCAAAAAACGATACCGTATCTTAATCCTACAGTCGAAAGCATATCCAGGTGCAGACTGCAACAGCGATAATAATCCTGTTATATGCAAGCTAAGGCTAAGGGTGAAAACTGTCAAGAAAGCCACCTCAACACCGAAGCTGGAGTACAATACACTGCTTGATAATCATGCAATCCGTACTCACCATGCCGTGTCAGTTCGCAACCGTTTTGAGGCGCTCCAAAATAAAGGCATGACGAAATGGGAAGTCCTAAAAGAAGCAGCAGTTACCACTGTGAAGAAAACTGTGCCAAAGCGTGAAAAAAGAATAAAGAAAAAGTGGATGACAGATGAGATCTTGGACAAGACGAGTTCCAGGCAAAAGGTTTCTGACCGCAGCAGAGCAGAATATGAGCATTTCACAAGAGAAATAAAAAAAAAATGCAGGGAAGAGAAGGAGACTTGGCTCAATGAGAGGTGCAAAGATATCGAAAGAAGCAAGCACACCGAGTCCAGCACAATGTATAGGAAGATAAAGAAATGACCGGCTCTAAAGG
Source organism: Morbakka virulenta (assembly GCA_003991215.1). Taxonomy (NCBI): domain Eukaryota; kingdom Metazoa; phylum Cnidaria; class Cubozoa; order Carybdeida; family Carukiidae; genus Morbakka; species Morbakka virulenta. The sequence goes on from RDPX01000325.1 coordinate 597,416, forward strand.
ATGCTCCTCTACAGTATGCATTAAGTCAAAAGATGGCGAAATCATAATGGAAAAAGAGAAAATCCTTGAAAGGTGGACAGAGTACATAGGTGAGCTCTTTGCCGATGAAAGAGGCCACAAACCAGAGATTCGGAAATCTTTTGAAGGCACAAGGATACTAAGTTCCGACGTCCGTGCAGCATTAAACAAAATGAAAAAGAACAAAGCAGGTGGTCCAGATGAGGTAGTGCTTGAAATGATTTTTAGCACTTGAAGATTTCGCCATCGAGAAGCTCACAGAAGTTCTAAACGACATTCACGACAGTGGAAACATTCCAGAAGACCTCAGTAAGTCGATCTCCATAGCCCTTTCAAAGAAGACCGGAGCAACTGAATGTGAACTACACCGAACGATAAGTCTAATGAGCTGCGTGACAAAAGTTCTCCTCCGAATCCTTATGAATCGAGCAAGAAACAAGATGAAAGGTACAAGGAACGCTATCTTGATAATGCGGATGCTTTAGGAAAGAGCCATCGAAATGCAAAAGGACCTCTACGTTTGCTTCATAAACTACACCAAGGCATTTGATAAAGTACAGCATACAGAGCTCTTCGACCAGCTGCAGAATCTAGACCTGGATGGAAAGACTTAAGAGTCATACGAAACCTTTACTGGGAGCAAACAGCATGCATGCGTGTAGGAGAGAACATCAGTGCATATACCGGCACTAAAAGAGGCGTTCGACAGGGATGGGTATTCAGCCCAGATCTTTTTAGCCTTTGCAGTGAAATCATCCTAAGAGACTTAGACCCATTATAAGGGATCACCGTAGTTGGGCAGAATACCATCAACCTGGGAAACGCTGATGATACCATCATAATTGTCGAATCAGAGGACAAGCTTCAAGAACTACTCGACACCGTCGTAGAAACCAGCAAAAGCAAAGGCCTGTCAATCAACGTAAAGAAGACAGAGAGCATGGTGATCAGCAAAGCCAGAGCTGCTAAACAGTGCAACCTATCTATCGGTAATATACTGATCAAGCAAGTACAGCATTTCAACTACCTCGGTAGCATGATCACTACTGTTTGGAAGATGTAACCGAAAAAATCCGGAAACGAATCGAAATGGCAAAGGACGCTTTCGAGAAGTTGGGGAGAATACTGAAGAATAGCAAAATGTCGATGTCTACCAAAGTCAGAATTTTAAACTGCTACGTGTTCTCCATCCTCACCTGTGGAAGTGAATGTTGGACAATTTCAAAAGAAATGGAAAAGCGCATTGCAGCAGCTGAGATGTGGTTCTTCAGGAGAATCCTTAAAATTTCCTCGACAGAGAGAGTATCAAACGACGAGGTGTTAAGACGAGCGGGCGTCGAGCGTTCTCTCTTCAAATTAATCCTGAAAAGACAATTGGAATTCCTAGGCCATATCATGCGGAAAGAAGGACTGGAAAATCTTAGCATCACGGGAAAGATCGATGGAAGGAGTAGAAGAGGGAGGCAGAGGTTAACATATATTGCCAGTATCAGTAAGTGGACGAACCGAACTGCGCAAGACATATTGAAGGCCACCAAAAACCGGAGGATGCGGAAGTCCATGATCGCCTACGTCCTTGCGGGATATGGGACATGAAGAAGAATGTCCTACTTCCCTCAAAGTTATTCCTCCTACCAATTAGCTGAGAGAAAAATGCCAGTCGTGTCCGTCTTGGAAAATCGCAAGGATGGAATGGATGCACTTGGCACGACTAGTTCTACAAGGAAGCACGCGCAAGCAGCTTACATTATATTTTCATGACGGTAAATTGTTTAATGGGAGTCCGCTTGGCATTACCAATTCCCCAATGTTTAGAGGGATTCAACAAAGAACTCCAACCCAAATAGCAGGCAGTCAATGGAATGCTTGTTCCAACATAACTGGTAAAAGACGATGTAATAAAGTTTCGTACAGTGATGGCTTTTCGTCGGATAATCACATCAGTGAAAAAAGATATTGAAACGATGGTTTTGAAAGCTTTCCTCAACCTCGTAGACGGAACGTTCCGGGAAAGAACGAAGGAGGGTCCATCGACGTCGATCAGACCACCAAGAAAACTTATGGTGTCCGGTTGTTGCAGCAACTGAAAAGGGCGACAACAAATATGGCTATCTATTTTACATTGACGGATCTGCTGGTACGTATTCACAACTTCCACCTGCCCTGGAGCAAAAACTGGCATTTTTCAAATGACAGTTCTCTACAAACTCGGCAACAGAGTTTTATACGACATTTACAGACCTTAACTCATAGAAATTCAAAATACTCCTTGTTGTGAAGCGCCTATTGAGGCTTTCACTGGAATTTCCAGGCAGTTCATACTTTGCTTAGTTGAAGAACACCAATAAACAATCTCGACACAACCACCTTGTATGAAGGGTACATAGCGACGAAATAAATCCTCGCATCATTGCAGGAAAATTTATCTGCAATGATGTCTGTGTCAGGCACAGTGCATTTTATACCTTTTAACTTGCTCTCTCTGTACGTAGTCAATGAACATTTTTATACGAAGTTTGTTTTAGTAACTTTCCCAACGAAAACCGAGTGATATATGAATGAAACGGACAAGGGCATTTGGGGAGTAATACTGTAAACATCAATTGAATATAAAGTTCGAACGATCTTGCTCTTTTCAAAGTGGAATGAGTGGGTGACCAAGTGTAATATTTCCTAAAGCAATATTCAACTAAAGTGCGATATTTTTATGTCATTTTTATTACACTACATTTACGTTATACTCCTGGTCGTATTTACATACATCGACATCTCTGCTTTGTTTACTATGTCATCTGCAATTCTTAACAGATGTTTTTCAATGATGTATATTGCATTGTAGTATACATATGGCACTATATACATACAATATTTCGTCAAATATCTGCAAACATTAAAGCAGTTTGTTGGCAACAATTAGCTTCTAGAAAATTTTCCCGTAAATCGCTAGCCTTTATAGCTGGGAACTTAGGTCAAAAATGCGCACAGATGCAAGAGGGAAAACACATATTTTTCAAAAAAACGTCTGGCAGGGGACCAAAGAACCTCTGTCTTACAGTGAATGTGCCATTCACCTTCTTTGTCCCTCTTACTTCTCGAAATCGATATTTGCCCTTCTTCCCTCTTTGCCCTGATAATCTCATTGAGGAAATCTCCTCCAAACTTTAAGAGCTACACTACTCCAAATCCATAACGTACTATTCAACGACAACAGTTGAAAAATACACCACCTTAACTCAAAGTCAAAATAAATTATGAACCAGTGTGAACTTAAGATACGGTGTATACAGTAATAGTCATCACCCTAAATAAAAAGCCCTTGAATTACAAAGCACCCATTGGAAAAGTGGTACACATCTGTAGTCTGTTTTGCAGCAAATACATTTCAGATATACAGTACAAGAATAAATACCAATTATTACACCTTGTTCTTTTAAAAAAGGGGACAGTAGTGGGCACAACAACAACTCCAGTAGCTGTAAGAAAAGGAATAGTAGTAATGGTAACAGTGAAAACAGTAATAAGAGTATTAGGTGTTTTTGATTTAGTAATAGCAGCAGCAGCAGCAGCAGCAGTAGTAGTAGTAGTAGTAGTAGTAGTAGTAGTAGTAGTAGTAGTAGTAGTAGTTGTTGTTGTTGTTGTAGCTCTTGTTTTTCATATTATTACGACCAACAGAAAATGTATCAAAAAAACTAGTCACTAAAAATAAGAAAACTTTGTACCTAGTTAGACTTGTCAACCGAAACCCAACTGAGGAAACTTTGTTCATTCCAGCTGATTCTATTTTAATAACGTCATCCGGTGGTGGATCAGTTGCTCGAAAACGAAGAGGGAAACGCCATATGCCACCACCTGCTGCAGTGATGTAGAGATGTACAAGATGTCTGAAGAGTCAAATGTAAACAAAGTTAACTTTTGAGGGAGAAAGTTGAACGTTTTTATAAAATGGGTATCAAGACCAGAAAAACTCGTGCTTTTCTTTTGGAAGATGTTTTGGTATCTTCCAAACACAATGAAATATATTAACATATAATGTATATTAAAAAATAAAATAAAATAATATAATATAATATAATAATATATAATATAATATATATTATATATTATATATTATATAATACAATATAATAAAATATAATTATAATATAATATATAATATAATATAATATATAATATAATATAATATATAATATAATATAAAATAATATAAAATAATATATAATATAATATAATATAATATACTATACTATAATATAATATAATATAATATAATATAATTTAATATAATATAATATAATAAATGTTATAACATATCATATGATATCATAAAAAATAGGACAATATAGTAATGTATGAAAATGCAAAATAAAGTGGAGAGAAAAGTCGCAATTAAGAAGCGAGTTGACTTAAATTGATTACCAATTACTTACTCAAATGGTTTGTGTGGTGAAAAGACAACATTGAAAAGGAGCAAAATGGAGCCAGATATCTTATGACAAAGTTTTTTTCTTAAACTTATGCCAACTGAACGCTCCATAACACTTTGAACTTCTGTGTCCGAATACTTGAACTCAAATGAAAAATCTTCATGTANATAATATAATATAATATAATATAATATAATATAATATAATATAATATAATATAATATAATATAATATAATATAATATAATATAATATAATATAATAAATGTTATAACATATCATATGATATCATAAAAAATAGGACAATATAGTAATGTATGAAAATGCAAAATAAAGTGGAGAGAAAAGTCGCAATTAAGAAGCGAGTTGACTTAAATTGATTACCAATTACTTACTCAAATGGTTTGTGTGGTGAAAAGACAACATTGAAAAGGAGCAAAATGGAGCCAGATATCTTATGACAAAGTTTTTTTCTTAAACTTATGCCAACTGAACGCTCCATAACACTTTGAACTTCTGTGTCCGAATACTTGAACTCAAATGAAAAATCTTCATGTAGTGTTGAGTAATCAGGATTTCCATCGTATTCACTAGGCGGTGTTACATTCCCAAGCAGATGAAGTGGAGATAAAGCACGTAAGTATGCAAGTTGTGGAGATACCTGATTGTGGTCTAAACCTATGTTTGTAAAAGGAGATTATTTAGTTATTCACTAAACACAACAGTTATAAACTAAAGTTAACCTATATTATATGGTATGGTTACAAACCCTGCGACAAAGTACCATAATATACCGAGGCTTTTCGAATTTCTGCTTGCACACAAAGGGACAAACTACTAAAATAAGCTTAAGATTAACGATTCAGAGGCCCTTGATATTCGTAAAATTAAGGGGTTGTTTTCTTTTGGATTTTTGACTCTAAAGAACTTCAAAACTATTTCTTTCGGAGCTATTACTGGACTAATTAACACGAAGACCAATGATTTTAAGGAATAATTTCTTAAAAATTACCCTACTTTGCCATTTTTTAAATGTACTAAGCAAAAATTGCAACCTCAAAGAAAAGAATTGTAACCAAAAGAAAGTGCAACAATCTGCTTGTCATGTAGTCTGTAGAAGCTCAAAACCAAGTTATTTCAAAAGAATATTTCTCAAAAGAGCAACTATAAAAGATATCATGTTTCAACGATAAGATAGTGGTTGATAGAGAAAAGGACATCTCAGATCCAAAGTAATCTATGAATACTAACGAATTATTGTTCGAGCGAGCGAAGCGAGGGAAAACACTATATTACAGCCGCAATTTTTTTGTTATTCTGTAACATTGTCTATTGTACACCCAATATATTGAATAGTATTAATACTGTAAGATGGGTACATGTGAAACTACCAGAGCATCAAAAGTGTCTAATATCTCTTAGTATTTTGAATTTTAGACACTTTTGACGCTCTGGCAGTTTCACATGAGGCAAAGACAAATAGCTGGGGGTAGAAAGAAAATTACGTTCCAAAACGGCTAATTTCGTTAAAGATAATGAAATAGTGTTTATACAATACCATTATCAAAGTGGAATACCTGTAAAGGATATTTCAATTTTTTCTTCAAGACGTTCACGAGCTTTGCACTCCAGTACAGGTGCTTTAGAGTCTTTGACTGGAACTGCTTCTGGAATACCTTTGATGTTGTATACCCATTTAAGATTTTTGTCGGGGGATAAAATTGAAGGAGTACTTGAAACATTAACTCTAGTTAATGTCACAGTACACGTAGCTTCATAAAGAACCATCGCATTAGGCGCAAATGAAAGAGGAACATCCAAAACAGCTCTTGGACCCAAACTGATATTCGTTGATTGCTTCAATAGGAGGCTGAATGGTGGACTGGCACTTGGGCAAGTTTCTCTTGCGAAAATCAAAACATTACCTTTTAAGGCAAAGAAAAGGATAATTCAATTTTAACGTGAGGCACTAATACATTAGAAATAAAAAGTTTTACAGTCAAAAAACGCCAAAGATAGATCATAAAAATGTTAGGTGTAGCTCTAAACAAGTATTCTGTGAGTGTAACTGTAATTGACAATTTGATATTCTTACCGCACAAACAAAACCTACATACATATTCTCTCTTATGTCCAACTTTAACCCAGTCTTACTAGAAAGGAAAAACCTTAGCTCCTTATACAGATACAGGAATCCTAGTCCACAACAATAAACCAATTAATAAGAATGAAGATAGTAGGTACAAATTATCTTGCCACGTGACAAGTCACATATGCAGCATCTTAATACAGTGAAGAAGAAAGGTAATATTATAGTTAGAACAGGTTGGCTTTATTTAAGAGTTGAACGCAGTCAAATTTAAGGATTTGTTTTATTTTCGGACACAGGAAGTGGAAATAGACGGATGAAGCATTTTTGTTTGTAGGTTTCACTCATATATGTTCCAACTAAGCTTACCTGATCTACCTTTGGAACGATCAGTGAGAACCACATCTGCTACTGTTTCTTCATCTAGTGGGTTATGGAATGGAAGAATTATGGAGGCACTGCTTCCGATTGCCGACTTAATAGTGTGGTCCTCTGAAGGTGCTGGTGCTGTTCCAATGCCATTGAGATTATATACAATGTCACCAAACTGTAAAAAATTATAAATGGGGTCATAATCCGGTATAAGGGGTATCTCAAAAGCATCCCTTAATTAAAGTGTTTGTTAGAGACAAAACCATCTATAAAATTTCCACTTCTTAATTCTTAAAAAAAGAGAATAAATTTCGATCGAGCAGAAATTTAACAATCCTTAATTAGCTAAAGAAAAAGCTACCTCGTTCTACTAAGCTTTTTTATAATTTACCCAGACCATTCATAATAGAAAGTTAATTTTTCAAAAAAATGGCAATATTTCTCTGAACGCAATCTTCTCTTACTATAGATGATGCTTAAAAAATCTAGTCCTATTCTGGAGTTCCTGAAGTTTCACACCAAATCAATAAAAAATTTTCAATTTCCGTATGTTCTAAAAATATATACCGCACTACTTCTCGTTCGTGTCACAGTTCATGTATAACGTTTTAAAACTTTTCACGTTTTACATTTTTTTACTACACACTATAACTCCGTCAAGCTCTATACTCAAGTATGAAACATGAACATAGCGGTGAGTGTTGACCAAGATTTATGGCATTTGATCACATACGTTAGCACATTAAACATGCGCAACCACAGAAAGTGGGCAAACTGAGTGCTCACTATGGCAATAACTTCATGAAATACGAGTGACCTAAAAAAACATTTTTATTTTAGAAAAATAACCATTTTAATGCCAGTTAATTGCTAAACTGAAAAACAGTGCAAATCTGAAGTTTGGCGTTGTTAAGGTACCTGTTTCAAACATTAATAATAAAAATTTGTTTAAGGATTGTATTTCTACCAAATATCACCCATCTAAATTGGGGTAATAACTAAGGTTGTAAGGAAACCGATACTCATCTTTCACAAAAATACAACTCTATTGTTGTTAAACTATTAATCTGATATAAAGGAGCGTAAAATTAAATGTATGAGCAAAGTGTGGGCAAAAAAAAGCTAAGTAGCTCACAAGTAAGCTATTTAAACGGTTCGTGGTTCTGTACTTGTGCTACTGAGCCCAAAGTAATATTCACATCACGAAAAGTTCTTCCTTCACTTTAAAAAAGATGACAAACATAAGTATGATTGTTGGTAAGTTTAGTTTTCGGTTTGATGCCAGGTATGCAGGCGTTATGTCCTTAAGATCAATCGACAGAATAAAAAAACCTGTGCCTATTGTGTACAGAGAAAAAATTATTGTTTATCGAGTTCAGTCAAAGCGAAACTGCAAGACCTATACAAAATAGTAAATTGTGATTCGGATTTAGAACTGCATCCATTGTTGAACCATAAATTGTGTAAAAATTTTGAGATTCAGGTCAAAGTAATTGCTGGAGCTAGGTCTCTCTTCTACTTACGGTAATAAGTATTTAAAATATTTAACTTTCATCGCTTACACTGTGTAGACAAAAAGAATCTAAGTGTAGTGGTCTGGGTTTTTTAGACAGCCAGTCCCAAAAAGTGGAGTGCTGCCTCGATCCTTTCTCTGTTTTCCTCATTGATAAAATACAGCTTACTTTTGATTTCTCGTTATTTAATCTAGGTTAAGGCAGGCCCCAGCGAAAAGAATTTTGAGGAAAATAAACGTGTTTTTACATATGATAGAAAAGCAATATATCCTGGAGAAGTATGCCCGTTTGTAATTTAAGAGAAAATTACTTTAATATCCTGCGTCAAAGACTCTACAGCGCAAGCCACTGTCATTGAACCATTCACGATGCTCATTATTGACATACCCAAGAACCTTTGGTCCCAGGGAATACATTTGGTTTTAGAAGCCCTCCTATGAATTTTCGCACTGAATCTTCCAGAAAGCATTTTTCTGACAGCAGAACCACCAAGGAATTTTGCAGGTTCTTAGCTACCCTTACAAAATTTATTCCAATTTTTTGTACCACAGTTACCAAATTTGCCAAGAAAAAGTTTATGATTAGTATAAAAAACAGCACGGCTGAATACTTTAACCTACCACTTGCCACCAAAAATCACGCTTGTGTGTAAACATGTATTCGATTGAGGACGTTAACAGCAGTATCAAGTTTAGAAAAATGCTCCAATAAACTCAATCGATCGATGTTCATCTTGCCAACATTATATGCACCAAGAGGGTTCTACGTACCAAATTCCCTACCTAAACGAGCATTAAAAGCACCAAACACAAAAATGTTTTCCGCTGTGCCAACAGAATTCATAGTGAAAATTATATGCCCGGACAAATCAAAATCAAAATGGAGCTGTCTTTTGCAGTAAAAGTTAGTCATGCTAAAATGAAAGAACTTTCCTTGGCACCAGAAGTCAGAATGATCCTAAAGGATTATACAATTTAGTATCTTCTCCATCACGAGAAAACACGAGTTCATAGTGTTTTTAGCAACAAAATTCCAAAACAATATTTTTTGGGTTTTTTGTACGACGAGTAACCATGTCGGCGTGGGCATGAATACTTCTTTCTTTATAACAAAGGTGGTAAGGATCTCAAGTTATTTTCTTTATACCTATATTACCCCCTGGTAACCAAGAAGTGGTATCATGGTCGGTGGGACAGGCCTATGTTAAGGACACCTTTAGTGAATGTTAAAATCTGGGAATATCGCAAATAAAATGAAAATGAAAAGCCTCCCTATTGAGCTCTGCTGCTTACGTACATTCATTACTATTTATATAACATTAAATTTTTTTCTGCACAGCTTTGTAATGATACGTGTAAACTGCTTTAAAAAACTGGTAAATGTATGGATTAGAATGGCTTACCTGCTTATTACTGAAAGTTATCGTTGCATTATGATCACCGGACCCGAAAGAAGATGGGCAAAATGACACTGGTATTTCAACAGTCGACAAAGGTGGAACCGTAATCTAATTTGGGAAAGAAAGTGCTTTAATATAATATAAAGTTAATAAAAATTTCAAAAATTATTATATAGTATAACTGCCTGTCCATGTCTGTGGTGATAAGTGTTACCCGAATATTCAGTTTAATTTCTTCTTACCAAAACAGCAACCAATAAATGACTCCACCCTGGTTCAGTTCCCCATTACTACTTAAAAACAAACTACCGCAAAAGTGTATCGAAATTTTCATCCTTTCCAAATAGAAGAACCATAAAACAACGCAATGTCATTGGTATTCAATTCAATTTCATGCTTTACAAATAGTCAATCTTTACAGCGTTTTTCGTTCATTTATTTTTCCTGTCAGCCTTGGCATTTTGTAAGTCTCCGCGATTTTGCGTTAGTAACAGAAGTAATCCAAATTACACTGAGCGACAAACGGGCAGATAAGATAAAGATACACGATAAAATAACACTGACCAAAAATTAATGAGAAAAAATAACTTAAAAGTTAACAAGAACCACCAAAATAGTAGTTGCATGTAATATCCAAGCATAATAAATCTACAGAAACAAAGAAAACTTGCTAATATGATTCCTATATGACAACAAATTTTCATTATCATTACGGCAATGAAAAAATGGAAAATAAAGTTGCAGCACACTGGCTTAGAAAAAATGTCTCTGCCTATCCTACCCATCTATTCTAGCACCTGTATCTTCTTTTCTTTCAGCATATCATTTGTGCAACCAAATTCACTTATTACTACTATATAGGTTTAGAGACTAGGATACGTGATAATATATATCACCATCCTAGAAACCAGAATTGGAGCTTCAAGTCTATCATACCTTTTGATCATGTTGCTCTAGTGTAAAACATTTCAGATTTGAATTCATCACGTTAAAGGTAACTTGTTTATCTGATGGGTTGTTAAGTTGAATCATCTGGTAGCACGTTCTAAAATGAGAAAATTTTTGGATATCAATAAGTAATGTGGATAAAAGATAATAGTACAGGTTATTTAAAAATATACCTTTATTTTCACTCATTTTTTATCAATTATGAAAAGGATTAAAATCATTATAAAGGATACAGTCTTCATAGTATATACAATTTTGATACAGATGGTTGAGTTGTTTAAAAAAGAAAACAACAGACAAAAATTAAAACTACAAGGGTCAAAATATAAATCGAGAGTAAACTTTATTTAAATATCGCCATATTTTTGTAACAATTAGTGACTTTGAAAAAATAAATTACACCAAACGTTAAAAAATGGATATACTAATAAAATAAAAAAAGGAACTTTTTTTTTGCTTTACAGTAAGTGAAAATTAACTTTTATTTTGTTTAGATAAATAGATAGATAGATAGATAGATAGATAGATAGATAGATAGATAGATAGATAGATAGATAGATAGATAGATAGATAGATGGATAGATAGATAGATGGATAGATAGATAAGGAAAAAATTCCGACAATTTTATTTCAAATTTTGAATACTTCAAGAATAAAACACGGCCTAAAACTAAAAAACCACAACAAAGTCCCTAATGAAAATTCAAATAATTTTAGTATTCGTATTTGGACACTTGGACTCAAGGAGATACCCTGCTGAGCTACACAATTCCTATGAAATCTACTATATGGTCCCTGGCCTTAAATACTTAATTCCGTGGTCTGTTTCAAAGTTATCAGTTAATTATTTTGAAAATAAACAATAATAAATTATATCAAAATACTTCATGTAGTTTTCATTTGCATCTTACATTTACTAAGAAAATGAGCTTATGAAAGTAGTTGGTTGGTGAATTACCTAAAGAGGCATGCCTGCATTAAGACATAAGTTGTAATAAGATAATTGAAGTTAGCTATTAACAAGAGTCCCTTTATTAAATATTGATAAAATGTATAAATCTAATGAATTTTTCACCTGCATGAGGGTGTGTTGCCAGCCTTGATGGGGAAAAATGGGGAAAACTTTTAAAGTTTTGACTTTTTAAGGTAGTAATTTAATTTACCATATAGAGACATAAAAACCTAATATTAAGAAAAAGGACAAAAGGGTGCGGTTAATTGAGGGTCACGCTTATTGCAAAAAATAGTTTTCTTAGGGTTCTTTGTCGAGGGGAGCGCCTAATCAAGGGTGGGCACTTAATCGAGGAAAAGTGGTAATTGTAATGTGATGCCCTCATTTTATCTTCATCTTCACAAAAAATGTCTAGGCATGGAGATCCTAATTTAAACTGTCGCAAAGCAATAAAAAACAAAACCACTAAGAATAATGATATCGTCATGGCTTTAATCTTCAAACATTAGTAGTGCTTTTCAGACGTACTGAGTTTAAGCCACTCATGGTTTGAAAGAAAAATAAATAATTACAAAATAAGTTATTCTGTCTCAGGAAATTACCTTCCAAGTGGGCACTGCAAAACTGGTAAATCCACAGGATCAGGGCATTTTGAAATCAAGTTTAGATCATACCAAAATTCACCAACTATAGGGTTCTGAAATATGACACTGTAGGGGAAAAAATGTCATTCATATTGAAAAACACCCAACAAAACAACAACAATAGAAAATATGTGATTAATCCATACTCGACCTAGCCTTTGGTTCAGTATCTAAGTCACTTTTTTTACTTTATAGGCTGTCAGGCCAATCTAACATTTGGTCCCAGGTTGCTTTTATGCCTACATATCGATTTGAAATTTTAGTTCAGCACGTTAGTTTTTGAAGGGGTAAAACGACCTTATTGATCTAGAAACCTCATTTACCTGAATTACCTATATACAACAGTATGAAAATGACAATCCCAGACTATTCATAAATCTAATGCCAAACGAAACGCTCCTTAGACAGCAGCTATAGTTAAACAATGACAATTTCTAAGTTCTTTCTTATGGGAGTTTCTGAAGTTAACTTCTCGTACTCATCTACTCGAATTGATTTGAAAGGGAAATTTTTGTCTCAAATTTTTCAAAGTGTTCCTAGACATGTGATCAGGGAATTTTAATTTAACTGGTAGGTTAGTAATAAGGTACGATAGCAGGCGTTCTAAAAGTTTACCCCTGACCCACTGGGTTGAAGAACCCCTATACAAATGCTATTATTTCCGGCTCGGGGACTCCTAGATAATAAAAGGATGTATTCATATTATCCAATTCATGACTAAGAAGGGGCCGCACAGTGTACAGAATGTACTTATATACGATGCTTATAGATTGCGTTTAAGTATTGTTCTGCGCAAAAACCAAGACCAACGTAATTAAAGTAGGGCAAAAGGTGTTGATTAGAAAAACGGGAGTATTTCTCAGTCTAATCAACGACGTTTAAAACAAACATTAATTCGAATTATGGCATACCTAGTCCCAAATATCAATTATTATAGTGTAATGTTTAAGTTGGATATTTTTTAGTCCTCTACGCTATCGCAATTTTGTGGGCGTGCTGATCAGATAAAAGACAGGTAATTAAAAAAAAAACAATGAAAATTACGCTATTTCTTCATTCCACCATGATACTTTTTATTGATAACGATCTTTTGCGTAAAAGGTAGAAAGGTAATGCATTCAAAGTACTATTCGACGTCGGTTCGTCAAACCTGTTGACTGCCTACAAATGGCATCGCAAATCAAATATAATCATTTGGCTAATCCCAATAATTGATTTCACAATCTGCAAACCCTCTTCCTAAATTTGACAGTGGCACTTGATAATATAAGGAAATAAGGTAAGACCATGAAATATCTCATTCGCTAAACAACAAATGTACTGTGAAAAGTCTGTTCTCAAAACAAGTTTTCTAGCTGATTGTTGCTAAAATAGGCTTTAAAATGTACAGCAAAAACAAGTGTAATTACTGATATTCTTCTGCTTACAACACGTCCTTAACAAAAAACTGCTTCAACACCTATTGCTTTCCCAAAAATGTAGTACCTAAACTATATTTAAACGGTCAGTCAGCCAGGACACATGAACTAGGTCAATAGAATAGAAGACTGAATCAGGTAAAGAAAACACCGGACAAATCCTTGCGTATTGAATCTTATCTCGACTACTTATTGCTTTGGATTTGTATTTCGGGTATTGTGAAAGATTATATATATCACACCTACTCTTGGAAACAAAACAAACATTTTTTAAAAATGAAAAACCTGCCTTCCTTTCGAGGTCCCTGCATTAACTGGGGAAAATGAGACATAGTATACGACTGAAAAATTGGACTCCAGACACAATTTTGGGGCTCCATCAAGGTTTTCTCCCTCGATGACAACGTCTAGCTCTAGTATTTCATTGGTTGGATTAGTCACCAATATTTCGATTTGGCAAACGTTGTATACGGCACAAGTAACATCAATCGTTTTTTCTGGTGGAGGAGCACTGGAGTGAATTTCCAATGAGTACCACAGACGATATGGATTACTAAAATCTTCCCATTTATCCGGATGCGGTAGAAAATCACTTTGTAGGTTGTCTATTTCACGATTTTGCTTTGTGTAATCGTTTTCTGTTTCATCATCGCTGTCGGATTCATCCATTCTCCTAAAGGAAGAACAGAAACAATTTTCAAACACAAACATAAGTAAACACATAAGGTGAGAATGCCGTTTATTGACAAAAACCCCCCAAAGAACCTTGTTTTTGTTCTTAGTGGCCTATCTGAGGCAGGACCTAATAAACTCTGTGGGCCAAAGACAATCGTCATCAAGTCGCATATACATGAAAGTAGCCTCATTGATTCATTAAAGTTGGTAATTAATGAATTAGCTTTATTTTTCATCTTCTTAAATGTGTTTGTTGTGACATTAACGGAGTATGACAGATTTTTAAAATTATTTGGAGCTATTACAATCAGCAGAGGAATTACAGCTATTCTATCTTGTATTGTCAGTGTCCCGTGAATGTATCCCAGACAAAAAATATTTGGGTTACTTAAAAGTATAATTCTTTCTTAACATGCTCAAGATATGGCACGTAGATCTCGTCAATCAACAGCAATGTTTTCTATCTGTTCAAGTGTTTTTTTTAAAGTAAAAAAACAGATTTATTTTCTTAACCTTGTACATTTTCCTGAAGCCATCTTTCAGTCTTCACCTATAGGTTTATCGAAAAGGGAGCATCATCCGAGTAAATTTGTGCAGGTGTGAGTATTATAACACTGCTGATATTAGATTCAAAAGAAACAAAATCATAAAACAAAGAATGGTTTCAGGACGGAGAAGAATTCAAAAACATAGAAATCAAAAGCAAAAAGCTATTTGAATAAAAAAATCTTACAAGCTCTAGTTATAATCACAGTTAAGTCATAAGGATCTTGTAGCTCTGTTTTTCGAAAATGGATGTAGAACTAGTTCAGCTAAACACTTAAGAACACTTAAACAGTAATACTAAAACAAAAATTTTAGTGATGCTATTTCTCCATGGTGTTCTAGTGGATGTAAAGAAGAAAGGCTTTGTCATGGATCTGTAAGTATAATAAAAACACTTCACTAGACCATACTATACCTTAATACCAACGTCACTCAAGTAATTCAAGCCCTGACATTAACTACCCTTCATAGAATTTTATTGACCTCTGTTCATCCAATACCAGGTCATTCACGTGACCTTTTCCGGAAAACAACCTATATCTTACGAGTATTAAATGTAACCAGCAAAACACTCGAGGAAGGTTGAGCAGCCATTTCGCAGGTAGCATAAAATGTAATTATTACCACAGAAAACAATTTTACTCAACACGGGAGATTAAAAATAATCTATGATTCAGACAAATAATGTACAAAACAATAGAGTTCCTCTGAGACTACCTTAAATACCGAACGAATACGACGATTTTCTATGAAGAACAACTTTGATCAATAAAGAACCACGGTACTATGCCAAAGCCTTCCCATCTCTATCACATGACTTTGGCTTATACAGTAGGCTACCATGCTTGACTTTGTCAATGGCTTTAGTTATATTTAATGCAATAATTACATTACAGCCATTTTTTAAGGCAAAGATAACAGCTTGCAATTATAAGGTTTGCTTTGGAGCGTACGGATCGAAACTCGTACAAAATATCGATTAAATGACCTGTCCTCTTAAACTGAAAAGCAGGCAGCAAATATGGACAAGTTTCTACAACAGTTCAATAGACTCTGCTTTAGTTTCAAAAAAAGTATGGTTTAAAGTGTTATCAGGATTTTTAGGTGAAGAAAAGTGATCATTTTACGACTGCTAGTTGAAAGAAGTCACCAAATACAATTAATTTTCTTTATTTCCAGAATTTCAGAAATTATAACTTTGTGTGATACAAACGGTTCTCACAAGTATGTCTAAAAATCATATTTGGTTTCCCAACTATATATCTCTTCTTTTTTCCTATTTGTTTTTATCATTTCCGTATTCATACATAACAAAATATGAATTATTTTTATTCTTCATTAGTTTTTACAGTGATTTTAGGATGTTTTGAAATAGAAAATTTTTCTAATCACTTTAGATGGAATTCTTTCAGGTCTTTGAAAAAAAAATGTGCTCACTATCAATCAAGGAATTAAGCTGAAATAAAGTCACATTTATTCGTTTGCTCAGAAACGATGCCTCACATGCATATAGATCAACGTAATACACTTCTCAAAAACCAATTGCAGTTTTATACTCACTTGTCCAATGCTTCTCGTAGCTTTTCATCTGATACAAACGATAGAACTCCTTTGAATACGCCCCGTTTCCACGGGAAAATTGTGACCGGAAATGGTACTGACTGTGACGGCAAAACTTTTATTATTGGTGGTCCCGAAACAATTTCAAGATCGGAAAATACCTTTAAGAAATCAAAAATTTCAAATATATTTTCTTGGAAGAAGCAGCACGAATAGTAATAGTAGTAGTAGTAGTAGTAGTAGTAGTAGTAGTAGTAGTAGGGTGGTGGTATGGTAGTAGTAGTAGTAGTAGTAGTAGATTAGTAGTAGTAGTAGTAGTAGTAGTAGAGGAGTAGTAGTAGTAGTAGTAGTAGTAGTAGTAGTAATAGTAGTAGTAGTAGTAGTAGTAGTAGTAATAGTAGTAGTAGTAGTGGTAGTAGTAGTGGTGGTGGTAGTAGTAGTAGTAGTAGTAGTAGTAGTAGTAGTAGTAGTGGTAGTAGTAGTGGTGGTGGTAGTAGTAGTAGTAGTAGTAGTAGTAGAGTAGTAGTAGAGTAGTAGTAGTACTGGTAGTAGTAGTAGTAGTAGTAGTAGTAGTAGTAGCAGTAGACCTGGTGTGTCGGTAGGTGTGGTGCGAGAATCTGTTCCAGTGGTATTATAATCAGCTCTTTCAGTATTTCTAATTAGTCCAACATTCTAAATAACGGTAATGAAAATGGTCAAGGTTAATTAAAACGTTGCAGTTAAAGGAAAGCTCAAATATTAAAAAGTAGCAAAGTTAGAAATATTACAAAACACTCAGCTGTATCTGTGGCAAATTCTTACAAGAAAATTGTCACCCTACATAGGTCCTAATTTTAGTGTCAAACTGGCGGGATATTTACTCCCCCAAAAGACTGAGGGCTGGAAAATTCCATTATGTTCTCCTTTAATTATTTTCCGTTTGGCTTTTAATTATTCACGCGAATGTTGGTAAAGAGAACCTCATATCCCATTCAAAGTCAATAATAGTTTTTGAATTCGAATATAATTCATGTCTGTAAAAACAGATATTTAATAACTTTAGCTTGAAAATTGCAAACAAAGACTTCAATTTACCCGTTGTAAACTTATCTTTTAGAAGTTCTTACAAAACAAACATGTTGAAAACACAAACATGATACTTTTACTGATCAAATTTGTGAGCCTGTTTATCATAATAATGGTACATCTTTCTCCAATCACAATTGTAGTGGGTTTAGATTATTTGGATGGATCACAGTAGGTAACCAACTAAACCCAACCTGGTAAGGCATTGAGTAAGATCGGGTATTACACTACTCTTTATACGGCTCAACATCCTGAGATGCTGCAATGTCAAAATTGCCTTGTCATTACAGAAAAACTATTCACACAAAGGGTTCAATTTCATTGGACCTTAAAATACCTGAAATATCATTTTGTTTCCCATGAGATTTTTCACCTGGACATTGTGTGTAACTCTTTGAATTAAAAAGAATGAAATAAAATTAATGATTGTGTTTAAAAAAAAGATCACCACACAAACATAAAAAACACTGTTGCTATGCTTGACAGCTTACAGTTTTAAACGCCTTCTTCAGTCAATTATCGTGTAGATAAATGTAATAATATAGCTATATTTGAGTTTTACTCTGGAATACAAAGTTCAGCACAAACGAGTATATTCGAAATTGTTTGATTAAATTAACAAGTTCAAAGTACCTGTTGATGACTTTCTATAAGTAAAAATAAAACTGTCCCAAAACGATGGCAAAAATACTTAGAAAAAAATTTGTAGATTAGGTAAAATTAGGAATATTTATTGGGGCTTTAAGTGACAAAGTAAAAGAAGAACAAACACAGGGTGAAGGAAAGTATTGTTAACCACTATTAATGAAAATTATGCAACACAATATTGATTTAACCATAAATTCATCATCTTTTGCCTTTGTGCGTGTAAAGAATAACAAATTACCGACAAAATTCGACAAAGATATCAATGGTCACCAAGGCAGCAATGAAGTAATACTGCTATCATTTATCTCACCCTTCCATAACGGAAATAAAAAAGATAAACTTAACAGATAATACTAATATTTTCAAACAAAATGAATTTTCTGATTTACAGCACATATATGACATAGTCTCACTATAAACCTACTTGTATTGCTAACCATTTATTGAAAAACTTATAAAAACTGGGGTCCGGGCTTGAATTAATGTAAACTGTTGTATTGCAATAAAAATGGTGACGCAATGGGTTAATAGTCTTCTGCAATTCTACAATTCTGGTAGCTATCCCTATCTCCTTCAATCTTTTTGTCAATGCTTTTGGTGTTGTTCCTAGCGCTCCAATTATAACTGGGATTATTTTTACGTTTTTAACTTTTTGCCAGGTGTTGATATTTCTATATTTTTTCTCTTTATTTTCATCAATACTGGTATTGTATGGAACAGCAAAGTCTATAATCTGCCATCAGTTGTTTTTCTTGTCCACTTTAATCATATCAGGTTTTCTTGCTTCAATAGCGTGGTCTGTTTGTATTGAAAAGTCCCATAAGATCTTATAACTTTTGTTTTCGCATACAGCTTGCCGTTCATGTTCATACCATTTTTCTTTCCAGAGCGTATTTCCTGCATATCTCCCAATATATCTTTTCACGACACAGTCATGCCTGCGTTTATCTTCATTATGTATCATTTTACATTCCCTTAAGATCCGATTGATGCTTTCATCTCCTTTACCAAACATCCTACGTTTACTACCTTGCTGACTCTTATCAATTTTTGCTTTCATTAAATTTGTTCTAACTGCCAGTTCTTGTGCTCCCATAATGAGGGTCTCGGTTTCTTTCTTAAGGCCTTCTACTTTCAGTCACAACCATTGATATTTGTCTGCCATCTCTTCAGTTTGTCTGATGAACTGGCCATACATTACTTTCTCTTCCCAGCTGGTTTTTCTTTCTTGTCTGTTCCTTCTTAGACTTCAGCAACGTTATTCTCTGTATCAGCTGCAACTAACGACATCTTCCTACAGTACTGTCTTCCGCAGGCCAACGATGGCAGGATTAACAGTATCTTCAACGCTCATGAGTCCTCTTTTAGCTTCTTTCCTGGGTATGTATAATCTGTCGACAATACTTCCTAGATGGAATCTCTTGTGCATAGTTAAGAGCTTCGTTGTTCTCTAATCCATCTCTTGAAGTTCAGAAAGCAGTTGAGTATCTTAATACAGGAATAGCCTACGCATTAATAACCTTCATGATATTTCTTCCATTCAACTTTGCCTACATTATCTTTTTCACCCTTGTCTTATACTGACGGTAAAAATTCACTTTCATTTCTTCTACCTGCACTTCATCCGTCTGCAATACATCTGAATACTTGTATCCATCGTCTTCGCTCAGTGTTTTTATAACTGGATTATCTGGCATTTTGGTTAAATTTGATTTGATCCTTTTCTTTCTATCATAACCAATATTGAGCACTTTTCAAAACTATTTCAAATAAATAGTTTTGCTTTAGTTTTTAAGATCAAAATACCAGGGCTCACTCAGAGACCCAAGGTATGTATGAAGTATGGCATCATGAATAAAGATAAATCTTTTTGTTACACTGATTATGCTCCTTTAAGATGATCAGGAGTAGTTTAAGAAAATTCTCTCATATGAATTCTTCTAGACAGTTTACCAAGATGTTTGCTGGTATTTTTCTCGACAATTCTATTATTCTGTTGTTCCAATAGTTGTTTTTAGGTGCCACATTCGTTCAGTTTCAATTTGCTTGTCCCTGTACTTGGACAGTTTTTCAAACTCCTTGGAACTAACATTCCTGCTCATTGGGATTGTCCAACCATCCAAAATGATTATTGTTATTATTATTATTATCTGTTTTAAAGCTTTCGCACAGGGTGTTCGTATTGCCGAGTATTTTCCTCTTGGGCGAGCCACAACTAGTGACCAAGAGCCAAGAGGGTTCTTTCAAATGTCCATTACTTTTCTAATTATCCTCGCAGATCCCAATAAGGCTGTTTTTTGCACAATTCCAACATTTACTTCAAGACCTAACATTTCCATCCAGCTATTAAATCTTTTGCTCACACAGCCTAAGGCACCAACAACTACTGGTACCACTTTCACTTTTCTTAACGACCAAAGACGTTTCAGCTCCATTTTTAAATCTTGATACTTTTCGACCTTTTCATTCTCTTTTTCATGTGCCCTACAATCACCAGGTACAGCAACATCTATAATGATGGCATCTTTCGTTTTCTTCTCAAGTAATATTATGTCTGGTCTCCTCGCTTCTATCAAATTATCACATTGGATATTGATATCCCAAATCAATTTTACATTTTCATCTTCTACTACACCTTCCGGGCAATGTTCGTACCATTTTTCCTTCCTGTCGAGACCATACTTTCCACATAACATCCAATGGATCAGCTTAGCGATGTTATCATGTCTCCTCTTGTATTCACGTTGAGCCATTTTACTACACTCACAAACAATATGTTGCACTGTCTCCGCTCGTTCTCCACACATTCTGCACAAGGGACTTTCTGAAGTTTTATCAATTCTATTTTTAATGTAGTTTGTTCGCAAAGCCTGTTCTTGTGCGGCAAATATTGTTGCTTCTGTTTGAACTTTGATGTCTCCTCGAGTAATCCATTGCCAAGATAACTTTTTATCAATTTCCTCAGGCATTTCTCTAACAAACTGACCATACATTCTCTTCTCGTGCCATTTAGTTTTAATCTCGTTATGACTTGATCTTTTAAATTCATCCTTTTCCATCAAATTATCTGTTTGGATAACACCACCTTTTCTCACACCCTTCAAAAGCATCTCATTTGACTCTCTAATATATAGACCCAAATTATTTTCTTCTGACCATACACAGTTTTCGATACTGATCAAACCCCTACCCCCTTCTTTCCTCTTTACATAAAGTCTGTCAATATCTCCTTTTGGATGAAAAGCCCCATACATGGTCAATATCTTCCTTGTCGTCCTGTCAATCTTCCTCAACTCGTCCACCTTCCAGGCAATAATTCCTGCTCCATATCTTAAAAGGGCAACAGCCCAAGTATTAATTGCTTGAATCTTATTTCTTCCATTTAGACTTGATTTAAGAATTAACCTCAATCTCCTCTTATATTCTGTGATTACTTTTGACTTCATTTCCTTTTCTTTTATCTGGTCCAACTCCAAGACCCCAAGGTACATGTACCCATTTTCATCTACGTGCCTCATCACTTCTCCATTAGGTAAGTGAATTCCATCAAATCTAGCTAGTTTTCCTCTTTTCATTATGATCACCCCACATTTCTTTAACCCAAATTCCATCCCTATGTCTTTGCTGAAAAAATAAACAGTATTCACTAAACTGTCTATTTGATCATCATTCTTTCCAAACAGTTTAAGGTCATCCATGAAGAGCAGATGGTTAAGTTTGAATTCTTTTTTTCCCCATTCATAAGATGCACTCAATTTTCGTAGTAACACGGAGAGTGGAATCATGCAGATTACAAAAATAAGCGGTGAAAGGCTATCTCCCTGGAATATCCCTCTATTCACCTCGACTTCACAAAGGTTTGAACCATTTGAGGTCAACAAAAGTTTCCATTTTTCCATACTTTTTTCAATGAAGGCCCTGATGTTGTCAGCAATACCCAACATGTTCAAACACTCAAGAATCCAGCTATGGGGGACAAGGTCATAGGCTTTCCTATAATCTATCCACGCCATAGCCAGATTAGTCTTCCTCCTCTTACAATCTCTAAGTATGGTTTTGTCGATCAGTAATTGATCTTTAGTTCCTTTGCTCTTCCTCCTGCATCCCTTCTGTTCTTCTGGGAGCAGATTTTCTCTTTCCATGAACTTATACATGTCATCTGCAATGATTCCAGTTAAAAGTTTCCACATTATCGGAAGACAAGTTATTGGCCTGAAGTTATCAACAGCATTTCCTTTTGCTGGGTCTTTTTGGCACAAAACTGTCCTTCCGTAGGTCATCCATGGTGGAATTGTCTTTCTACCATTGAGCATATCATTCAGCTGTGTGGCTATTCTTTCATGCATCGCATCAAACCTCTTTATCCAAAAGCCCTGAACTCCATCCTGGCCAGGTGCTTTCCAGTTAGGTATCTTTCTACATTGATTCTTGATTTTCTCTGCAGTTATAACCACATTATTTTGTTCTACTGCTGCAGTCTCTTCTTTCAACTCATTTAGCCATTCAGCTTCTTTGTTATGTTCTTTTTTCACGCTCCATATGTTGCTCCAAAAAGTTTTGCTTTCCTCAGCATTCGGTGTGTCATTACTACCTCCTGCATTTCCATTTAGTTCATTATAGACCTTCTTTTGATCAACCTTGAACAATCTATTCAATCTGTACTGGTCTATTCTCTGGTTGTAACGATTTATCTTTGCAGATTTTGCAAGAATCCGTTGCTTCAGCTCTTCGATCACCGTTGTCAATCCTTTCTTCTTAACCCTATACTTTTCCATGAGACATTTTCCTTTGGCTTCTTTCTGAAATCCCAGTACTCCTTTCTTTACTCTCTCAAGCAAACTTATATCCTTTCTAAGCTGCTTTATATCCCCTTCAAGACGTCTTTTCCACCATGGGTCTTTCTTTTTCCCTGGTTTAAACTTCTTAAGACCCAATTCATCTGCTACCCACACAGCAGCTGCTTTAATTAGATTATTTGTCTCTGTTATATTGCTTGTTTCGATCAAATCAATTACTTTATTAACCTTTCCCGTCACCCTGTTCAATGTTTTCATGTCAATCTTTTTAAAGGAGATCCCGTCAGTATTTCGGCCTTGAATCATGATTTCATAAACGTTAGTAATAATCACTAGCTCTTCCTCTTCCAATCCTTCGAAATTTACACTCATATTACCTAAATCGTTATTTTCTTCACCCAGGACGTCTGCCACACATAATCCATCATTTCTTGTTTGTGGTTCCTGAACAGTTTCCATATTGTTGTTTCCATCATCACTATTTGAACTTATCATTCTTTGAATACTCTCCAACTCTAAGTCAGAAAGCCACTTATTTGTTCTAATAGCTCGTGCTTGATCACACAACCTTTGTTCAGTTACCTCACATACACCCCGCTCTCTCCATTCCTTCATCAATCGTTGCCTATGGCCTCGTATTGGCTTTCCATCGCCACCAAAAGGTCTACTCCTATAAAAACACTCAATAACAACTTTATTCACTTCCTTACTCCATTTAGTTCGGACATTGGTACGAGGATTTCGCTGCATAACGGCCTGGGAAGCCTCGACCCTTCCCCTGCCGGACGAGGGACCTTCACAATAATCTCCAGTCCCATTTACGTCGTTATTTGTAATATTTATATTATTCATTACACTCATAAGAGGTTAGTGGTGATAAGGTGTCACCACCACCAGTATTTTTATCGAGACACCATCTCTAGGAGAGCTGCCAGTCAAAGCTGAAGACCCAATCCTGGCCATGAGACACGTTTACATCCCTCCAGACGTCAACCTGGTATTTACAACTGCGGTTGGTTTATTGTTCTGAATTTTCCTTCTCATTGGACGATTGCCAACCAAGGTTTACGACCTCGTCCTGGCCGGAAAAAAGAAATAAAGGGGCAGACTTAACTCCGCCGGACGTCAACCCGGTATTTCAAGGTCTCAGAGTAGGCTAACAGGTGCTACACCTTGCCTAAGGGTGACCTGGAGGTAGTTGTGGCAAAGGGTAAGCTCATTCGCCCACGTCGAAACTCCACAACCGGATACAGTTTAATGTCAATACCCAGGACATATTATTATTATTATTATTATTATTATTATTATTATTATTATTATT
>RDPX01000325.1:624079-647486 GCA_003991215.1 Morbakka virulenta
TCAACACCACATACTTAACAACTGTAGTGCTGCCGCTAATCAGCACCGCTACCTGTGGCGTCACAACTCTATTTTAAACTGCATTGTCTATTTTATGTTGTCAGTAAGGAATAATAGTTGTGAACTGTTTGTTGATTTACCAGGATTTAGAAATCTAGAGGAACTATTCGAAGGAGGTCATAGACCGGATTTGGTCATTATGTCAGACTTCAGATGTGTAGTTATTGAATTGACGATTTGTTTTGAAGCAAACCTCCAGAAATCAAGAGGTTATAAAACACAAAAGTATCGAGATCTTAAAGCTTATTTCAAACCAGAGGTGAGAAAATTTGAAGTAGTCTTCCTTCAAATTAGCTCACTTGGTTTTTACACCAAAGATGTCGATGAGTTTAAAGCTTTGCTGCGAAGCTTCGAGCTCGATCCTAAAAAAATACTTGCGAAATGTAGTGAAACCTCAATCCGGGTATCCTATTACATCTTCAACCGCAAGGACAAGCCATGGACTCTCCCTGACTTGGTTTTGTTCTATTGATGGATAATGACGCTTTTCATGTTCGCTTGAAGCAGCAGATGTTATATAATCGCTATTGATATCTGGTTTTGTAAGATGTTCGCATAAGTAATTCTTCTGTCCGGTTTTAACCGTGAATAACAGGAGAAATGTGTAAAGAAAAAAAAATTGTAAAGTTTATTTCAGAAAATAAATTCGACGTTTAAAAAAAAAATTATTATTATTATTGTTATTATTATTGTTATTTTTTATTATTATCATTTTTACTATTATTTCATTATTATTATCATTATTTTTTTATTGTTAAGGGTTCAGTACGCAGATGATGCCGCGGACATTACTAATGGGGAAAGAAAGGCCCAACTTCTGTGAAACTAGTTTACACGATGGTGCCAATGGGCCAACATGGTCGTGAGGGTAGAAAAATGTGTCACATTTGTTATCAAGAAATTCACAGCAATATTTCTTCAATTTTAACCCAAACTCATTGTTAAAAATGAAACTGTACCACCTGTAGCCACGGGCAAAGGCTTGAAATACTATGGACTATGACTTTTATATGAGCGATCAAGCTTACCGACTCAATCTTCTGTCTGTTTTACAAGATCTCCTTAAACATATTGATCCTTTACCTATCCAACCAAGACATAAACTGCGGCTCTATAATGAATTTTCTCTCTCGAAAGTTCCTTGGCACTTTACAGTTCCAAATGTCTCTAAGACTTACGTTGCAGAAAATCTCGACAACCTGGTTTTAAATACATAGGCCTGTGGCTTGATCTGCTTATAAGTTCCACTCTCTGCTCCATTATTCTTTCCAACTTCCAGCTATCTACAACAAGCCTTCTTCCGTGTCAAAATTTCACCCTCAAATCTCTGAAGTTGTTATCAAATGATAATATCCGATATTTATGAAAAAACACTAGTAACAGTAGCAAAAACACTATATATATTGAAACACTAAAGAAGTTTTGAAAGCTGTGGAGACAGAACAAAAGGGGAGTTTACAAAGTCATCTTACCACTTAAGGTTCCATTCTCGCATTTCTGTTTCAATAACGCCACTTCAAACTACAACAAGTTTTGGTCTGAAGTTTAAAGTGAAACCCCACTGTTAAGTATCAACCTTGTAAAGAAGCTGTCTTCGTCTTGCAATCTGACAACCTTACTCTGATCTACGGTTGCTTCCCGAGGATTTTGTAGGGGATGTTGTCATGAAAAATGTATTCACAGGTGGAAGGAGTTTGTTATCAAACTATCAAGTCGGTTAATGCCTTAAGAGAAAAGGAATTTTAACAAACCATAACATTTGTAAATTCCTGACCTCAAACTACAATAAGATAGTAAAATATCAGGAGTTTAAAAACTTACACATTTCTGGCTTGGCAGCTGATAACAAGGTGGTCACGAGCAGCAGGCATTAATGCGATGCCATGCAAATGAAATATGGTTTCGGTGAGTGTATGACTATTCACAAATACCACACTTCCCTAAAAAACAATGGTAGAATTATATTATGTGTTTCTTTTATGGAGATATCGAGGCCAGTAGATCCAGATGTATAACTTAAGGTTTCCTCCCTAAAAATTGGCTATCACAAATATCGTTTCTAGGATTTTTCAAACTGGAGAGGGGGGGCGGGTTCCTTCGCAGATTTTCCTGCTTCCATAGCTGAAACAAAAACTGACAAAGAGAGGAAAACAAAGCCATGCGGTTACAAGTCAACTTGGCAATAAAAATAATGTTAATAATGAAAACTATATTGGCATGATGTAAAAAGGTTAAGTAATTGATATTTCAAGCTAAGGATTTTCAGATACAGTTATAAAAAATTTGTTTTAGGGGAGATTACAGTTAAGCAACAGGCTGCTAGCGGTTGCTGGCTTGGTCGTATAAAGTACGCTACTGGTCTTCGTTAAAGTGCAAAAGCTTTGCATATAAAACAAGCCCGAGCTTTAGTCACTGCTAGCTGTGGAAAATTAATTTCTCGATTTACTTGTGAGTACTTACTGATATACTTTTTTGATAACATATTCTGGATTTGGCTTTTATCGAGTTAACAAAATAAGATCTATGGTATTGAATCTCAACACACAAAAGGTTATCACACTATTGGAGGACCCAGCATTTATCCCTAAAATAGTACCAACTTACTAATTGAAAGAGAGTGAACACTTGCTGTGGTATTAGATGCAGAGCTTCCGCAAAAAATTATTTTTCTAATTTTTTAATGGGGCAAGAACCATACAAAGGCAAATCCCAATAAATGTATGGAACTATGAAAAAATGACGGAAAAGCATTTCAAATGGCTAATGTTACCAAAACATGAGTTCCTAATCAACAGTAAACTCCATTTTTGACCCTCCAACCATTCTCTTAAAACCTTAAAATGAGTCTGTTCAAGAGCATACTGGACCCCTGCATGAGCCAAACATTCCTCGAAGTGGTCCTGACCTCGACCAGAAACTATCACTTTTACTTTTGGAAAAAAAAATTGTCTGAGATTTGGAAAATGTAACGAAAAAAAGTGCCAAGTATAAAATTGGAAGCGGTAACCATATTTTTCGAGACAATTGTGACACTTTTTCCTTAGATCATTGAATGAAAATCAGTACATTATATGTTCTCCACCTCTTTTTCTTCAATCATTTCCCCCCAGCGTGGAGTTGTATCCCAAAAATTTGTCACAGTCCTGTAAAAGTGCTGCACTGCACCAAATGCAGGCATTCATTTCTGCAATCACTGACATTTGTTTACAAGGACAATAACACTCAGCAGTGAATTGTGAAATACAATGCTATAGCAGAGGCAGTGTTTCCAAAGACTCAAGCCGATTATCAGCTGATGACGTCAAGGATGATGATCTTGTAAATGTTAAGTAAAATATATAAACCTTGGCTCAAAGCCTCAAATATCGCAATCAAAGCCACGTTTCACAAAAGAGCTTAACAAAAATGAAAGTGATTTTGTTACAATCCCAAAATGTTCAGATGTATTCAAAAGTAATACAAACAAAATACACAAACCATTATTAAAAACATACGCAAAACTGTTTACTTACTTGTACATCTCCTTCATAGTACGGACGAAACGTCAATGGATACTGGGAGGCCTGATTATATTTTGCAATGAAGCTTGAAGGACCTTGAAATCCTTTTCCTTTAATTTTGACTGTGATTGTCCAGTCATGATCACTGTAATTTACCTGTGAAAAAGTCATTGAGATTGTTAATATTTGCAAAAAAAATCACATGAAAACGTCTCCTACATTTACACCACAGTGAAATTAGTTTCTTCTTTAAATTAACTCCAAATACAATTTCAATATAAGCTGTAAGCTAATATGTATGCTGATGCATCCCTTTCGAAATATCTCTCACAAACTCCAAAATGTATTCGAGAAGAAAGTATGGCATAAGTGTATTTTTCCAATTATGTTCTGTGTGATGAGGGTTGTCCAGCCTAATTTTGCACTTGCTTTTGAAATTGCACCGATACTTTCACAAATTCTATAGCAATTCTGTAGCATGGCGACAACTTGTAACCTCTTGTAACTAAACTTGACATGTTTAGCTTCTAGTTTGCGCGCTTCAATAAGCACTCCATTCCTTGAGTGCAACACTGATTATGTTTTTAGACCAAAATATGTATAGAGATTAGTACTAACCAACGTAAGGTTTACAGGGCGATTACCAATTTTACCTTCATTGTGGCGACATTAATCAGTACGTAGTAGGGTATATTTTATTTGATGTTTCAGCAAAAAAATCCTCCATACCTACTACAAGTCTGAAATATCATACTAGGTAAGTCCAGCTAATACACCTACAAGGCCTTCTTGTCATATGGCTATCCCAGTTTTACTTGGTGTAGACAAGAACGTATAGTAACTCACGAGACATTACTTTGCTCATTACTTGGTCAAATATGCACAGATACTTCTGCAAAATTGAAAAAAAGCCTGACTTAGCCAATGGAAAGTACATTAGAGGTATTGAATGATTTTGGCTTTCCGTTTTGCTACAGCTTGCAATGTGCTTTTGAGAATAATTTAAATGCAGTAACATAACTTGATTAATTCTGGAGATAAATCGTCCTTGGCGAATGTGTAGAAAGTGACAATGTACAAGGCTATCCCAACTACCTATCAGGTAAGTATTGACAAGGTTTCAAAAACAAACACCATGTTGGCCTGAAAATTGAAATCTGCTGGTCTTGTTGGCCCTGCTGGTCTTGTTGGCCCTTTTGGCCCTGTTGGTCCTGTTGGCCCTGTTGGTCCTGTTGGCCCTGTTGGCCCTGTTGGTCCTGTTGGTCCTGTTGGTCCTGTTGGTCCTGTTGGTCCTGTTGGTCCTGTTCGTCCTGTTGATCCTGTTGGTCAGGAATCAACTGATAACAAAATACTTTTGTATGATGAAAGATGCTTACGTCGGATAATAGTGGATAAAACTAAACTTAAATTGGTGCTAATTTAGCACTGGCCCAGTGGGAGTTGTATAGTGGAGTTTTTGAGGGAGGGGAGGGAAAGGGTCGATCAACCAAAGTAACACGCTCAGTAAACCTGTTTACGCACTGTTTTACTTGTACCTGCAGTGCGAAGTTTTATATGCTTGTTTATTTTCATACAAAAGTAGGTCAAGAATTTCGGCACCACAAAATTCTCGTTCACAGGTCTTATTACCTCTACTGTAATCTTTGTAATAGAAAGCAATATTGCATAATAACTATTCTTTACGTAAACAGATTTGTCAGCTTTCTATCATAAAAAGTGGCTTTCCATAGAGTTTGCAATTACTATGGTGTGCCAGGTTGTGGAGATCATTAACATAATATTTCTCTTGCGTCAAAATTGTCTTAGAATTCGTACCTAAATCATGAAAATATCATAGGAACAGTTTATACTACTTTGAAATGCAAACTAAACAAGGACATTTCAAAACAAAAACAAAAATTGCTTGAAACCGAAAAAGAGTGGCCTGTGTAACAAATGAAAAATAAAGTAAAGGAATAATATTGTACCAAAATATGATAGTAAATCTTTTACTTACAAAAGGGATTTCCTGGACTACTGATTCATGAGTCTTACAAGTAAAAGTCAGTTCTGCTTTAGAACCTTTAGGATTCACGATACATAAAACCTGGTAAGTACGAACATCATTTGGTGAGCGTAATATTATCTCACATGGATAATTTCCTTGTCCTTCAGGAGTAAAAGTAATTGGCAGTCGAACCAGTTCTGTCGCTACAAGATAAAAGTTTCAAAATATCTCTACAGGTACTACCTTCAAATCCAAAAAAGTAAAAAAATTACAGAGCAACGATCGTAATCCACTAATTATGACTGGGGGTCGAGAAATAAAGTGTACTATTCAATGGTCAGGGCACCGGAAGCAACACTTTGTTGGATTTTTTCTTTTCGACCCCGCAATATTTCAGTCATTGGTCATATCCTTTTCTGCCTGGAAAAATTAAAAGAAACAATGGCCTATCCACAAAGAAACAAATTAATTAACAAATAAAAATATTAACAAATTATTTTTGACAGATACAATTATGACATCTGTCAATGACCCTCCTAAAACGACCAGATGGATTCAAAGCGTTTATTTCTGTTTAGAAATGAGTTACGGAGATACGTTAAAAATTTACTCTGTGCGAACTCCATCAAAATCAGACCAATCGGCCTTTATAACCAGCTGTCTTACCATGAGGTATCAATGGTAAGCTATCTAATTGATGTTCAACTATTTAAATAGTTCAGTAATGAAATGCAATAACATGAACTCCACAGGTATAAGTCATATATACATTATATATACATTATATTATAGATTATGACAATAATACAATAGTTACTCACCGCTCTCGGTATCAACAGCAACTGGAATGCAGACCTTTGGTACTGACTTGAAAAACTGAGAATCACACTCAACTGTAAACTCGATAACCTGATTTGGAGAGCCAAGTATATTTTCAGGTGGAGTGGTTATATGGTTTCCTCCAAGATTTAATGCTGCTATAGATGCCAAGACAGTAGCATTTGATATAAAGCCGGTTTGTAA
This sequence comes from Morbakka virulenta, assembly GCA_003991215.1. Classification (NCBI taxonomy): domain Eukaryota; kingdom Metazoa; phylum Cnidaria; class Cubozoa; order Carybdeida; family Carukiidae; genus Morbakka; species Morbakka virulenta. The sequence continues at coordinate 630,650 of RDPX01000325.1, forward strand.
TCGACGTTTAAGCTCATTGTCCGACATTCTCTGTTGGCTAACCAATACTAGCGATGAAAAAAAAAAACAAATGAAAGAATAGTTGCAAAGAACTTTGAAACTTATCGAAGTTAAAAATCCTTCACAGTCAGACAGGAAAGACATGATCTTTGTTGGCACTGCACTTAATTTCTTCTTTCTTAATTGAAATAGATATAGAAAAGTGCTAGTCATTAACCTTGCTAGAGTCTAAACCAACTAGTACTGTAAAAACAAATATTTAAAAAATCAGTAAAATAAAAATTCGGTTAAATCGTAGCCTTAAAAACACCATCAGTTGACGCCGAATGCGTAAACGTTAAGTTCTACAGAGAAATTCATTTACTTTCCTTTACTTCTTTACTTTACCAAGCATCATCATGGAGAAAGCACAGCCATTTTGAGTTCTTTCTAACGTGATGCTTTAAAACAAGGGAGGACCAAACTTACCTAATCAAACGGTCCCCAGCTCGAATAAGATACTAATAGTATACAAGTGGGAAATATAGGAACAAGAAACACTCGTATCGGTGTGGTAATAATCTACTCTTGCTCGTACTGCAAATAAGGACCCCTTAAAAATGTAGATAGGTTCAACAAAAATATATTTAAAGAAGTAAGTCTTACCTAGGGCATTCTCTTTATTTGCATTCAGTATTGGAAGACTCAGCTCCTCTATAAGGGTATCCCCTTCTTCGCACTGCCAATAAACGATACAGTCGTCTAAACCGATAGCCCCCTGGCTACGTTCAGCAGCCAAAGCACTAGTTATACGGGGGCCAACATAATTCTGACTGAAAGGCAAATAAGACAGGCGTGGAATAATAGCTTCTGCTTCGACTGAGTATAAGAATTCGCCAACTGATGTATTAAGAAAGAGAACTGAGCACTGGCGGGGCCCGACGTGCAATGGTAAAAACTGGATTTCAACAGTGTCTGTTTCCTTCGATTTCAGGTGAATGGTCTTCTGTGGGGTCCAAAATGAACTCAAGAATGGTTGCAAAGTATCTACAAAGAAAAAAACTTGTCGATGACGAGAAATGTAAACAAAATGTATTAATGACAAACTGTACAGTAATAGTATGCTGACGGTGGTACATTAAATATTTCATTAAATACATTTTACCAGTTAGAAGTAAGAATACATATATCGAGTACGAATACATTTTAATAGCTAAACAAAAGAACGTTGTTACAAATTTCACAGCTAAAATACTCTTGACAAATGTACAACCAATTTCAGGCTACATTCTTATTAGTTACCCTGAGCGAAAAGCAGAATAAAATGACCAAAAATAGCAGATACAAGTGAGTCCCGTCAAAAGTTTAGTAGTCAATTAACATTTATGCAAAATATTACTGGCTTCGCCATAAAGAGAACTGCATACCTGTGGTGTCACCCTTTGTTATTTTATCCTGAAGCAGATGAGGAACTTTTGGCTTTCGTCTTGGTGACTTTTTCCCCCTATCATTCATGTATTACAGAAACAAAATTAGAACAAAAACTCTCACAGAAAAAAGGATCCTGAGCCACAAGACCGACAAAATGGAAACAAACCACCTTTATTATACAAACAGACATTCTTCTCAACCAAATGCTCACCGTTTAACCTACTGACGTAAAAGTGCCGACCGCTCTCTTTCGCATCAGTATATATAGTACAATTATTCCATAATGAATGGATACGCTTGTGTAGTGAAAGCATCATAATGCAAGAAGATATAATCAAGTACATCGCAGTAGAGCTTTCTCTGACTTACCAAAATTATTAAGAAAATAAAAAATACCAGGACCCAGCACCTGATGTTTCAACAACGGTTACCGGATATATTTCGTAGTTACTGAATCAATAATTACGAAAGCAGACGATTTTATTACATGATTTGTATCAATGCCGTAAAAACATAAAAAGTATAGTACAGAGTTTCAAAACCACAAAAACTTCAAGTATAAATGAAATGTGGCTGGTTATGCCAAGAAATGTACATTCTATCAACTTTTAAATTTTTTCTGTTAAGATTCTCTTGTAACAATTCAAAGATGTTAACAAGAGCCACTCTGTACAAAAAAATAGCAGTAAAATTTAGGTGCAACAAACAATTTTGAAGTTGTTTATAAATCTGGATAAAAGACTATCTGAGAAGATATAACAATTTGCAATAGGATAAGGTTAGACCTTGTCATGGGTAAACCTTATAAAAAATCCGTTGTTTGTTAGATCCATTCAGCCATCACAAGTGACATTTACAAATGTTTAAGGTTGAAAAAATTCATTAAGAATTTTCAGTCTATATTAATTTACGCTATACACATCAGGAACATATTTAGCTATCTATCTCCCTTATACGTAATAGTTTTAAAAATAAACTCCAATAATTCTGATAGTAAATAAAAAAGATATTAGGCTCAACAGGGGCTTAAACAAGCACTCAAAAGTAAGTTGCAAAACACTGTGATTTTTTCCCTGTTCCTTTTATTTTCATGTTATCTTTTTTAGTTAGCAGCTGAAAATTAGTAAAAATACAAGTGTGTTTTCAATTATTATTGTTTTATTAGTGTTTACTATTGGTTATCGCAATAGGATATTGCCAAATGACGCCAACCGGGGTTCAAAACACTGATAACTACTTTCCGTTCTGTAAAAGTTGCTTGACTACTCATGTGAAATCATTGAGCCATAGGGAAGACAAGTGTACTTGTTGAGGAAAGTCAAAGGAAAGTGTGATAAAAAATTTCTTTCTTTTTCGGCATGTTGCTCTTAAAGTCATTAGGTCAATCAGTACTTACCCATGATCGGTTTTTGATTCAACCTCTTTAAGGCTCTTCTTTTTCTTTGACTTTTTTACAACAGTAGAATTTGTATTGTGGTTTGATAGCTTTGACTCAACCAAAATAATACGAAATTCCCCTTCTGTCAAAAATGGATTGGTGACTTCCAGGTCCAATCTTTTTAGTTCATAACACGGGCTCTCACATTTAATTGTCCCCTAAAATTTAGTGAAGAATAAAACTAAAATTTAATATTGATAAAATTATAACTTGGGAAATACGACCCCATTTCAACTATTTGTTATTTCTTTAATCTATTAACTTGACATTAGCATGAGGATAGTGTTATACTGGCCAATTCTCTGTTAAATCAAGAGTTTTTTGTCAAACAAATTACTGATTACCTGGACCACCTTTCTTTTCAAATTTCAACGAAATGTTGTAGGTTCCTCTTGTCTCGCATATCTGTAAGTTGTCCAAATTTTTGCATAAGCAAAAATAACAAACCTCCAATTTATTTGTTGTTAATCTTTGCACTCCTCTGAAATTTAAGGGCTTGTTATCTTCATATGCTTCCCCTTTGTCATGCGGAGGCATCGTTGGTTTAGAGTGCCACTGGGGAAATGACTCTCTTACAGATAATCATGTTATCGTCAGTATGTACTCAGTGTAATGTGATATATTAATGTCCAAATACGTTTTCTTTCTTTGTTGCAAGTTCTTGCCAAGGCTTGAATCAAATTTGTTGTTTCATTCAACTTTGAATATTCATCTCAAGTTAATCTCTATTCCTTTATTTGATCTATTCCTAATCAATCTTCTTCCTTCCTTGTTTTGCTCTTCTGTTTTTTTACAAGCTTCACATCACCTTTTTTAGCGTTTCTTCATCTTTTCCTGTACCATCCTAATCCTCTCTCTCTCTCTCTTCCTCGTATCTTTACAAATACCAATTTCAATTTCCAGGTCTTTGAGCTATATTTAAGCTGTTGCTTCCTCCCCACTCAATTTCCAGGTTACTTCTTTTCGAGGAATATAAGAAATCATGCGCGCTGAAATACAATAAACCAAGGCTGAGTGCACAATATGGCGATTGTAAACACTTTTAATATTTTGAAGAAACGCCAGGTGCAAATCTGGCTTTGTATTCAAAGGGTTCAGAACCGCAAGCGCATAAGTATAACAAACCATAGGCATAATTATATTGACACCAATTGTGACTTGATCTACCTCTGAGCCAAAAAATCAGTTAATTCATCGGTATAAAAATCTTAGCAGGGAAGTAGCTTCAAAGTGGAGTCATGCTTGGAGCTGTACGAATACCATTGTTATCAATTATAATTGAAAAAAAGTGGGAAGATGTCTATAATTATAGACATCTTCCCACTTTTTCCCATTTTAAGTAGCTTCCGGATCTAACCCATGATCATACATGCAGTTAGCGAAAGGGGTGCTCCATTGTAGGGGTCAGATTTAATGACCCACTTGCCAGAAATATTTAACCCATTATCAGGGAATCTACTTAATTTTTATGATCCCCCTTACCCATCAGGAAAAATTGTGGTCCTCAATTTTTTCAAAATATGTTGAAAAAAGTTTTTAAAACCTTTAATAACTACATAAAATATTTTAGATTTTTCCTTATTTTTCTTAAAACTACTTGAAAAAATTGTTTAAAAATTCCTAAAAAGCTCTAAAATAACAATCTTTTACCAAAAATACAAATATTTAAAACCAAAAAATATTATACCCCCAAAATATTCTAACCACCTCCCATCATTCCCCTCGAAATATTACAAAACTTTACTTTAATAGATAAAGCGCATTGCCATCATACATGTTCACGCCATGTTTCCTCCTGCTATTTCTAATACACGTTTTTTAGAAAAACTGCGCCTTGTGCTAGGCCTGCTGCCCTTCGCCCGCCAGCGGAGCAATAACTCTGGAAATACATAACAACTCAACTTATTACATGCAAATAACCATACTGCTACACAATGTTCCATTCTGTACATCCTACAGAGAGCTGCAATAATCTTGAGAAACAAAGTAAATACATAGTTTCTGATTAATTGCTTTTGTGAGGGTAAGTCGACCCACCGTTTGCAGCAATCTGCAGCATGCCGTTTATAACCTGAATAGCAAAGTCTGTTTAAACTGCTTCAATACTATTTGTATATTCTACTACAATGTAAATGGATTCAAAAAGCGAAGGCTTTCTGTTAACGACGCAAAAAACTCTCGGTTTGCATTTCTTACCAAACAACTATTCCGCTGTGCTTATTTTTTCATTTCTAGAACCGATGTTGAAACATATATATTTATAACATTCTCGTTGCTCCGAAAAAATAAAAAATCCGAAACTTTCTTGCGAATTTCATATCGACACCTCATTTGTTTCGGCAAATATACGTGCAAGTAATAAGTTCTAATTTGAGCATAATTGGGACCGTTTCTTATTTTGTTTCTTGCTTGCACTCGTAAAGTTTTAAAATTCGTGTCAATTAACTTATTGTACACCATAGCAAATTAGTACTAGTGATAATATTGTAGTAAAGTATAATTCCAGGTGGTATCAAGTAGCGCGTGCTATGATATACTACATGTATACAAATATGTGGTTTTATTTATTGGTAATGTGGGCCCAGTAATCTATGTTCAAATCTATGCTTAAAGTCTGTTCCTATAAGATACTGCACTTTTTTACAGACCTCGACTACTAAAAGACAAAAAAAAACCCCTCAATATTTAAAGTGTAAACAGTTGCCTAAACCTTCTGTCAAAAACTCTCATTGCAACACTGAAACCTGTAGGTACTTACAATTGGAATAATTTTATCCACTTCTGCAATAAGGTTAAAAACAAGTGTCGACCCAACTGGCGCCCCTTGTCTTCTTCCTACCAGTATTAGTGTTGCTGTACATTGATGAAGAAAACGGCCTTTATATTCAACTGATAACTGCATTTGACCTTTTGGTGGTACCTTGAAAATGAAATAAAAACCTTAAAAGGCATTGGAAATATATAGGAATATCATTGCTTTAATCAACAATTGCGCAAAAATGGCAAACAAATAAAATCAACTTTACTAAAATACTACAAAAGCAACCAACAGCAATTCTAATAATTGGTGGCGCCACAATAGCCAATGTCATCATCATCATCATCATTATATGATCATCACAATCATGACCGGCATAATTCAATTCATAATTTAAGGCAATATGCGAGTTAAATAGGTAATGATTTTGGGTGGGACTTAATTTTAATTCGAACTCGTTAAGAACTAAGGCGAGATTCTTTATAAGGTGCCGAAGCAGAATTTTGATGCCACAACCAGTAACGAAAAGTGCTCTTTTTAAAACCAATTAGAGATAAAACTTTATTTCAAAACTAAAACTGGTCACCATTTCTTAGTGGCCAAAGTTAGTCATGCAACAAAAAGCATAATTGCCTTAAGTAAGAATTACTTTTTACTGCTTGAACAGGGGGGATAACCTTAAATCTGTCTGCAAGGCTTTCTCTTGTTGTCTGCATCATAACAAAAGAAACATAAAAAGTATACAAAATACTGATCATAAGAAAGTCACAAAGTAATCTTACTTTAACCGAACTTCCCTGTGGAATGCTAAAATCAGAAGCAAATTCCCCAGCCATAGTAACATGATAGACCAAAGGTCTAGTGCTTGGATTCTGAAGACGCACCTAATGAAAAAGCACCGGATAATAATCGACCAAAATCAATCCAAAATACCAGAACCACACATAAAATGTACTTTAAAAAGTACTCTGAAATTTCACATCAGTTTTCGATGAAATTGTTTAACCAAAACCAAAGTATGTTCAAAATTAAAAAAGAATGAAACATCACTTATTAAAAAATACACACGCTGCATATTCAGGCAAAATTATATATATATATATATATATATATATATATATATATATATATATATATATATATATATATGCATAGGACCAAAGACATTGTACGAATGCTTCATATTATGAATTATTTGGCAAATTATTTTGTCTGCCTTGGCCCAAAAAAGGCTTAAAAGTAAAAACACAATGAAAAGAATGATAATTGAATTTGTTTAAATGGATATGCATTTATTTTTTTTATTATTTATTATCATTATTATTATTACTATTATTATTATTATTAATATTATTATTATTGATGTTAATATTATCATTACTGCTGTTGTTGTAGTTATTGTTAAAAAAGGTAAAGCTAAAGTAGAAACTGTACAAAGCTCTGCGTACAAGTAAGTTTTTGAATGATAAAGAGCTTGAGACTGCTAATTATTATTATTATATTATATACGAATTTTTTACAGGATGTATCTACAGTCATATCATATATATACTATGTACATATATATACTGTTATCACAGATGTCCTGTTGTAATCAAATTCAAAGAAAAAAAACCCTGGTGAAGCAAGATTCAAACGAGAATTCTTTCTAACAAAACTGGGTTGGCTCCTAAATGAGTTGCAGAGGGGGTTTTCAAACAACGCCTGCACAGTACTATCGCTTGGTAGCGTCTTTCATTAAACTAGAGTTTGTGAAGAAAACGTCTCCAACGTCGACCAGTTGTCCGGATTTTAAAGATTGGGAAGTCAAAATGTGGTGGTTGATTCTCAGTTTTCGTCTGATCAAAAGTTATTGAGGAGCAGTCGAACCAATACTCTAAAAATATCAAATAACTATAATGATTAAAGAACTCTGAAGCGGTGAATAAGCCACCAGCATGGCTTCGAATTCTTAATCTTTTGAATAAGTTCAAGGACAGCTCACATCAAAACATTTTTTCAAATAGTTATAAAGTCGTTGAGAAAGTTGTTATCCTTTCAGTCAATGTAAAGCAAAAAAATAATATGTTTTTATTATATGATACCTTGGCTACAAAACATATGACGAAATAATGTTTTTTCACTGTTTTATTAGCAAAATCATTTAAAGAGGGCGTCTCCAGCACCTAAGAGAGGATGATCGCTAAACAATTTTTTGTCCAAGGGTCCTGATCCCTGTCCACGCCAAGTATTTCGGGCTGGCACTGGACCTGGGTACAGCAATAAAAAACAAATCAATTGACATTAAATCACTCATCTCATCACTTTTAGTGTTACATTGAGTGATTACAAAATAATAACCAAATCAAAAGAAGCTTACGTATTTTGTAACTGTTGAGTGAAGAGGTCCACTGAACTGTATCTCATTTTTTGCCAAATATTGCGGCAGTCTTCGATACAGGTAAATACAAAAGAGAAGTATTCCAACAGGGTTGGGCTCTGTAATGTCAGTTGCCTGTTAAGGTTAGGAAAAACTGCATAGAATGAATGATAAATTCACTCAAAATGGTACAAAGTACATGAGCAGGAAACAGGTCATCAATCCTCACTGGATTGCCTTTAAGGGATATCACTTTCTTAATAACAAATGTAACAAACACCAACAGCTCTAATCTAAAACCCAGTTAAGAATATCAAATACACAAAATCACTTGGAGCAAAAGGCAGATAAATAGGTCAAAATGTGAATAAGCACGTACAGTACAGCTTCATGCTTGCTACAGCTGCTACACATAAATACATACATCGTTTTCTCTGCTTGTGCTGAAGAACTTGATATCAGGTACAACAGAATCTTCACATATAAGCCAACAAAATTTTAAAATTTCTTGAATAACACTTTTTTCCAAAACTATTAATAGTCAGCATACATATTGCAGTATGAGTAAAAAATAATTACTTTTCAAAGAACTGGCATACATAAAATTGAAGGAAAACTTATTTCAATACTAAGAGTAATAGTAGCAGCAGTAGCAGAATTAATATTAGTACAAATTGTAGTAGTAGAATTCATATTAGTTGTGGAAGTAGAATTTATAGTAGTAGTAAAAGTAGTAGTAGTAGTAGTAGTAGTAGTAGTAGTAGTAGTAGTAGTAGAAGTAGTAGTAGTAGTACTACTACTACTACTACTACTACTACTAATATAAGTAATTGTGGTCGCTTTGGTAGGGATATCAGTAGTGTCACCAGAAGCAAAAGGCGTAATGGGAGCAGTAGCAGCAGCAGAAGTTCTAAAGAGCAACCCCTTGTGCATTTAATAAAAAATACAAAGATCTTACCAGAATATCATAATCCATCCCGAGAAATCGAACAGCTTCTACGACCTTTAAAGCATTGTGTAAACACTGTTCAGCTGTAGCCGGTTTTGTGTACAACGAATGAAAATGAGATTTTATCTGCAAGTATTATGAGATAATTTCCATTAGTAGACAAAAAGAAAACAAAAAACTAATATTAATCAAAGTACGTATAAACATATATAAGTAATGTCCCGTATTTTTAGACAATACAAAAGTGTACGAATAGCAATTCTTCACAATGTCTATCGCTTTAAAAATGAGTTGCAATGCTACTACTTCATGTTATTGTTTCTGTATCCATTTCATTTGTAGATAGGGCGGTAACGTTTTCTCCGCCCGCGAATTATTCCTTCCAGACAGATTTTCGACAACCCGCTTTTTTGCAGTTGTGAAGATTGGAAGAAATACGCTTTATTCCATACAACTGGGATGATAGCTGTATAATTTATTGAGGTGTTTGTATTGTCAGTCAATAAAAAATATACAAACGGAATTTCTTATAAGATAAACAGGCTAGCACTTTAAAACCTCCAAATAATTTTGTGATGCAAGTAACAGTATACATGTACATCAATATGGCCCATACGCCCACTACGTATGTTAGCTATTTTGAAGTTTCTTGGTTGGATCGAAGGCCTCCAAGCAAAGATATTTTGATCTTATGAAATAATTGATAACAGATTGAATGAAACTTGGATAAAACTTGGATAAAAAAATACCATAATTACCTTAGCTCAAATTCGAAGAAAAATCATTCTAAAAAAATTCTAAATAATACGACAAAAAATAAATTAATCACGGTGGATTTTAAATGTTCAATTGAAAATTAACTTACCAAAAATGGTGCATGGGCAGCCAAAAGAGAGGCTAGGACAAGGCCATCAAGAAAGTCGTTATCGAAGTTGACAATCCATCTGGAGGAAGGTGGTTTTCCTGTTATCATTTAAAAAAATAAAAATAAGTCTTAAGGGACAAGGGTATCAAAAAGCTGGAAAAACTCCACTAATAAAAATAAGAACGATTACGTCTACCGGTATGCTAACCAAAAACAGCATCAGTATCATTCTCATCAAGATAGGCAAGGTCAATAGCTAGAAGGAAGGTGAGGGGTGACTCAATGGCTACCTGCTTTGGAAGAGTCCCAAAGAATGGCAAGAGCTTACAAAAAACTAGTCAAATGCCTTACTCATTGAAGTTTTATGATACGATACTTTGACGACAATTACTGTTGCATTCTAGTCGGGTCTACTAATCACTAGACAACATAAAAGCTAAAATTCACTTGATTCTTCTCAGTTAACAATATGTGACATAATACATATACTAGTACCATCGCACAAAACAATCTATCATCGCTGTTAATAAGACCAGTTACATTCTGTAAAATGTAAAGCAATACCTAACAGGAGTATTAGTACCTTAATAATTGTAAATGGGACACTCATTCAAATTACTGAATTAATGTTAGCAAAATATGTTTTCTGAAGTTAAAAATGGCTTTAAAAGTAAAATCAGCCTCTAAAAGTAAAATTTTAAAAAGTAAAATCTCCACTTAAACAAATATTCTTAGGCCAGCCACTAAAACCAATTTGTCAAATAAACTCTAGCAGATTTGCTACTGACAAGTTATGATGAACTTCCTTCATACACATAATACCACACCAAAAAGATAAGAATAAGACAGGTACAAAGAAAGAACTGTGGAAATTGGCTTAGTTCTTCCTCTACAGTCATTTTTATCAACACTAGGGTTAATTTACATCAACAGTGTTAAAAAAGGAAAGTAATAAAGTCATATAACAACGTTTATTTAATAAGGAAGTTCCTTTAAGTTTAGTCTTGGGGTTATCTCTTCAGGGTGTCTGAAAAATGTAAAATAATCTTGTTTAAAAAACAAAATATGTTTAAGAGTAAAATTTTATAAAAAAGAAAACTTTTTACATAATATACTTATATATATAAGTCGAGTAGAAGAATTTTAACTTCTTTGAAAACTAACATGTCTGCATAACGTCCGAAGAAATTTTCAGTTCATGCCTTATAACAACTGCTGAAAAAAATAAAAATTTCCATTTGTTTTACAAACTATGACCCAACATCAAACCTCACATATCTTACTTTTTTGCTGTGCTTGCTTTAAATGGTAATGAAATAAAAAACTAGTAACGAGTTTAAAGGTATGACAGTAACATTTCAGCACAGATAAGTTAGAAGCTGCACATTTTATCATGATGAGATCATTTTGCCCTTGCATTAAATTTCTGTATCGAATGCCTGGCCTGTTACTTGTCCCCATGCCAACTCGTCCTCTTCAAGAGCAATTTTCAAAGAATTGAATAAACCAGTTGCATCCTGAGCTTCAACTGGTATCTAATGATAAAACCAAGGTATTGTTTGATAGACTGCTTTCGATAAAAACTAAATTTACACAAATATTCTGTTTACGGCAATGTCAATTGCTTTTTCAAAAAGAATAGAAGACCCTTTACGCATTTTCATATCTCCAGCCAACATTTATGAGAGTACACAGATACGTATTATGTAAGCAAATTTGTCCCTTCAGATTGATTTCAAGCTATTCCTTTGATGTCATTTCGAGCATTTGCAATTCTTTGTAGTGCTTGCGAAAAAATGAAACCAAGAAACTGAAAATACTTTTCTCTCTAAATGAGTGCAACAACATTTAATTCTGCTTGATGTTTGACAAAGGCCTTTCAGTAACATACGAAGAAAGTGGAATATTTTCATCTAAGGCATTAGCTCGTTAATCATGAAGAATTAATTTTGTGTCGCCCTAACGTTTTGACTTCTCTGATACAATATGATTGTCATAAAAAAAGAGTATGCTTTTCCAACATGGTGTTTTTAACTTGATAGCGATTCTTTTGTCCAATTGTCCTTTTCCAATTCCTGACAATAATTTAATTATTACAAAATTTCTTATCTATTTCCTTCCGCATCTCTGAATAACTCATTTAACAAAATTGAAATCTGTAATACGTTGTCTAGAGAGAGAGGGGGATAGACAGATAGATAGATAAAAGTAAGGTTAGATCATTACCTTCAATACTTAATGTCCACATGCTCGATTTTCGATGCTCTGTAAAATGATGACTTATCCAAATGAGAATAATCCTCTCGCTAATACTGTATATGTTACTGCTGAACGGATCTGGATTTAATGGCGGCAGTGGATCATAGCCTTCAGGAAGGACGATTTTCTTATATGAGCTTGGTGAAACCTTACTCAGCACTAGTACCTTTATAAGAAAATGACTGAATTAATGTGCTCGAAACACAAAGACGTTAAACAGATCAAGGCATGACTGAGAATTTCTAATCCCTATTAAAAAAAAGTAGTACTATTTGTATTTTCCCATTGGCATCCAATGAACTTTAAGCTGGGTTGTGTTTGTTGCATCTTATTCTCTCTGTCTCTGTCTCTGTCTCTGTCTCTGTCTCTCTCTCTCTCTCTCTCTCTCTCTCTCTCTCTCTCTCTCTCTCTCTCTTATTCTCTTGTAAAAAGCCACAAGGCAGAAATACTAACTTTTCATATATATTTCTTTTATCTTATACATTTAGTCAGCAACCCATGGTAAAAAAATTTCCAGGGGAAATGCGAAAATTGATAGCTAGTANATTTCTTATCTCGCTTAAAAAAAAGTAGATCTATTTGTATTTTCCCATTTTCTTCTACTGATCTTTCTGCTGGTGTGTGTTTGTTTCTTCTTTTTCTCTCTGTCTCTGTCTCTCTCTCTGTCTCTGTCTCTCTCTCTCTCTCTCTCTCTCTCTCTCTCTCTCTCTCTCTCTCTCTCTTATTCTCTTGTAAAAAGCCACAAGGCAGAAATACTAACTTTTCATATATATTTCTTTTGTCTTATACAATTAGTCAGCAACCCATGGTAAAAAAATTTCCAGGGGAAATGCGAAAATTGATAGCTAGTATCTTAATAAGGATCCAGTCACGGTATTCATTCAATGAATCTGATTTCAGATTATATTAGAGTATGGTTGTAATTCTGAAGTTAACTTCGTACCTTTTAAATAATACAACTTTTAAAAGTATATGCGCTTAACACTTGAGATTTATAGCAGGGGAGAATTACTACTGTACGACTATCAATGTTCTCCAAACTTCATTATTTTCTAATGAACGAAATCCCGAGTCTCATTTGGTCTGTACAATTCAATCGCAAATATCCAAAACGGGAAGGTGTTATTATTACACAGAGACTACCAGCACTAGTGATTAAACTCATTATTTTAACATGAATATGACAAACGTAGTTTTGTGGAATTCCATTATTTTGCATTTTAATAACTTTAAAGTAGCAAAGTAAATTAAACCACACGGGGAGAGGAATTCAAAAGCGTCATTACTAAGACTTTCAAGTATGTTAACACAGAAATATAGAAATTAAGCCAGCTTAGTTGAGAAGGAAACAGAGCAACTTTGCGTTTCTCAAATTATTCTTTTTTATGAGCAATTATAGATTAGAGCAACAGTATATTAAGCAATAATTCGTATTACTAACAATATTCCCAAAACCTGTAGTAACACTACCAAAACCTGGAATAAAATGCAACAAAACACATATAATTGACAATAACAATACCACAGCAGCAACATTCAAAACAACAATACCAAGAAAGTAACTGGGCATGGGGCAACAATGATAGTTATAACCTCACAAACATCAACAATGGTGCAAGATCAAAGTAGATCTGTAACCTGTTAATGTTCGATATAAAAAACGTGATTTGAGTACCTGTAAAATACTTAAACTTTTAGTTTCTGGCATTTAAATATAACTTTCACTACATATAACGTCATAAGAGCCATGGCACTTACCTTAACAACCTGCAACATCATATTGGTCCATGCTTTTCGAGAGAGTAGTTCGTACATTTCTCGCTCTCGTTCCAGCGCATTGAACCCTGAATTTCTCTCCTTTTCTGTGTTGTTAACTGACTGTTGAATGACTTCTCCTAAGCGTTTGTAGTCTTGTGAATCTAACAAATGCTCGGCCTTGATCACTGACAACATAGCCCCTTGACACCTACAAAATATGGTAAACAGTGACTGCAGCTTCTTTACTGGGAAATTAAATGAGGAACAGCAGAAAATTATAAATGACTGATCGAAAGTAGGTCATATTACATTAAAGTTTAGGGTAAACTCCCAAAGTTGTGTAGGATGGCATACCAGAAATCACAAGTTCACTTCCTGAAGGGTCCAGCTAAATGACACATTTCAAAAAGCTACGGCAAATTACTGACTGAAACTCAGTGGGGAGTAAGAAAAGAAATCGTTTTGCTTGCAAAAAAACCTCATTTAAAAACAATTTATAGTTACTTTTTTCCACATTGCTCTGGAAATGCTTTCCCTCAAAACAGGCTAAGTACTTAAATATCCGAAAAGACGTAAGAGATGCGTGATTATTTCAGCACTATCTATCACTGAAATCCTTTTGGTAGTGAAGAAAACAATTTTTGAGCTTTAGCGCCATTAAACTTTGGAGCAAGTGCTGAACTTACGCGACCTTAAAAAATCAGCACTTTCTATTTTCACCGGAGTTACTCAGAGGCCGGTGAAGAAAGGACATTTGATTTTCTGGTAATTATTTGACTTACGATGATAGATCACACAATTGGAGAGCTGTCCTACAACTATTATGTGCATAAAGAATAAAAAGGTTTTAGATGACACCATAAAGATACATTTAATGAAAACTGATAACTGGTCAAAGTGTCCAAAATTCTTTTTCATGTCCACCCGTATTTTGACTAAATGCAGAAAAACATCTGCAAGTTGTAAAAGCTGCGCCGATCTGTCCTGATTTCTTAATATCACATTGGTAATCTGCAGTTGAGAAATTACGACCAGCAATCCAATGCACTATCTCAAAAAGTTAAAAAGAGAGAACGGGAAAAATAATAGTTTAATAATTACTAATGTGCACCTGAGAAAAGTCAGAAGCGTTGAAAACATCCACAGTATTTGTTTAGTTCTTTCTTTGTCATCCGTGGACAATGTCGGGTTAATGGGAATGCCTGGAACTGGTTTTCCGCAAAAATGTGCAACAATATCAAAAATCGTCCGTGTTTCCTTCTTTCCCTCACGATCCCAGCTACCAGCACGTGACGTGTTGTCGTCAAAATCTAACGATAATGATGATCGAAGTGAATATGGAAGGACAAGGGGTGTCTGACCACTTGCCCAACTCTGCGATGACGTCCACCTAAAAAATAACAAATTCGTTGTGTTAATCTTAAAAAAAAATATCAACAAGCAACAATTAATACAGAGCCTCCACTCAAAAATTGCAGATTGCGATTAACCGACGAGCTGAATTAAAGCAATTAATTTAGCCACTGGTTAGCAACTTCACGCTTTCGGCTACTTTGTTTACAACCAAGAATGAAATGTCTTTTTCTGCTTCTAAAAATTGATGGTAATTGGCCGAAGAATTGCCAATACTTAAAGGTCTATCTGACAGATGGTGGTCAGCATTTGCTTTCAGTGAAATGGTTTGAACAAGGATAAGCTTGTGTTTCTGGGGGGGGAAATGGCAGAGGATTCATGTAATGAATCATGTTTGCTATGAACCAACAGCTCTTGGTTAACACAAAGGAAATTTTCCAGACAGATTTTCTGCTTGGTGTGTGAAAGTAGCTTCTAAAAAGCATTCATAAAAAGACATAAATCTGCCAAGTTTATTACTCTATCTGAATACAGCAGTAAAATACGTTTGACTATTTTTAAACGAATGGAATACTGGCCTCATAACAATGTACACAGACGAAATAACGAGGTAGCCTTAACAAATATTCATTTGCTTGAAAATAATCAGCTACGTAGCGCCCTGAGGAAAGGTATGGATGTTTGCTCCGAACTAAAAATTAGGTACGCTTTCTTGACAATTAAAGGAGGAAAAACAGCAACAGACTAATTTCCTTTGATTTTCTCCTATCCAATGGGTCTTGAACCTGGTCTTGCCGATAAATCTATTCAGATTGAACATTGCAAGACTATTATGCAGTGGGTACGAAATTATATGTAATGATGAACTCCATATGTTTAAGGAAATAATATCAAACACTCCGCGTCTGTTTTTCCAATTGCATAAATTTCCCTTTGAATGTTGCAATGCCTAATGGTTCCTATGCCAAATTAAGTGGAGGTAGATTATTTTTTGTTCTAAAACAAGTCGAGAGCTACATACGTCCGTCAAGTAAAAACTATTTTGCAAAAATGTCTCAAATTAAGTATTACTCCTCTAATGTCAATCTGAATTGGGTTTTAAAAGTACGCAGTTCAGGCAGAAGTTATTTCATGTTAATTCATCTAATCTTAGTGTTAATGTGATCAACCGTTACATTATTCAGGATCTTATTTTCTGAAATAAAAATTATTATTTGATTCCCACTTTTTGTTATACACGCAAGAACATAAATTTAAGTGGGGTAAATTCTAAAGATGCAACTTATGAAAAATAGCTCTCTGAATAGTGGAGATCATGCACAGTAGACATCAGCATTCGTCAAAGGGGGATGGAACATAACAAAGAACCTAGTTCGAAGTTTTTGAAATTAGTATGCAGACTACATTCTGATCTGCTTGTCATGAAAGTATCTAAATATTAGGCAGTAAGTAACGTGACAGATGTACAACAAAAATAATTGCATAATAAATAGTTTTATAATATAATAAAATAAAATATAATATAATATAATATAATATAATATAATATAATATAATATAATATAATATAATATAATATAATATAATATAATATAATATAATATAATATAATATAATATAATATAATATAATATAATATAATATAATATAATATAATATAATATAATATAATATAATATAATATATTA
>RDPX01000325.1:651328-766172 GCA_003991215.1 Morbakka virulenta
TTCTTTCCAACTTATCATATCTTATATATATATATATATATATATATATATATATATATATATATATATATATTTATCTCTATCTCTTACAGCGGTAAAAGTTAATAATGTGAATGACGTGAAAGCAAAGCCAACATCGTGAAATGTTCCGTCTCAATCCTATTGGTCTGGCTTGTAGCAAAGACAACATCCCTAATAACCACATGCTCCCTTTGGTCCAGACATTTCAATTCAACTATTTCCAACAATTACAAAGTGCAGAGAGTACGGCTATACATATATCTCTATTGGTTCTAATGGCCTTACCTTGTGTTATCTCCTGCAATAAAAGTGATTACTGTATTGAAGCCAACTGGTTGTGGGCAGGAAAAGGTTAACTTGCAAGTTAAGACAAATGGCTCCTTATCTCCCCTATCCTCGCAACAAGGTTGGATTTTGTGGCCATCTGGAAATGACAGCTGTAACACCTCCAGGACACTTCCATCTTCAAGTTCAGCTTCTGGCACGTGCCAGGTTAACTGAGTTGCTCTGAATTGAGAAAATTCAACCGATGTATTAAATAAATGTTTCTGTCTACAATGAATTAGGATGGCTTAAGGTTGAAGCTTAATCAAAGGTACAATATAACTTGTAACATAAGCACTTTCAGGCAGGCCACCCGACTTTCTTTTTTCTCCGTCGGTCTGTCTCATTCTTCCTCCTTGTGTTATTAAAACTCACATTCTATCATTCAAGTAACATCAGCGTCCGATGCTGCAAGTAATGCACAGCATTTCTGAAGTAAAAACACGACAGCCAGGTTAGGTTTAAAGAGTAACACTCCTTCAGTACGCCTCCCATGTTTACTTTATCTACCTAAAGAAATAAATGCAATAATTTTTTACTTTGCTTCCAATACATTGTTTTATCCTGCTATTTCTTCTTTGTATTTTTGTACGTAACAGGATGAATTATTTGTCTGCTTTTACGCTGCACATCAAAGCAACATAAGTGTTTTTCTAAATGCCGCTATTTATCTATATCTGACGTCAGAAGAATGCGTATGACCACTCACTAAAATACACATGCAAATACAGTAAAAGTACAAAAAACCTTCACAAAAAATCATAACTCGTCCACGGGAAATTTATATAAATCGGCATTTGACCGATGGTGAAACGGCCAAAATGGTCTAAATTAGACCCAAAAAAATGGGCAGAAATTTGGGATTATTGATTCCAAAAGGTCCGATAAAGTAAGCTTCAACCATTGTAACTAACAAATCAACTGTTAAGTTAAAAACTGTATTAATGATTCCTTTAAGAAATTATCTTGTATTTTTCTTTAAGTGACGGTCAACTAAAAGTACATAAAAAAATTTACCTTTTATAGCCTTTGGCAATAATTTGTACCTCTGTTGATGCCTCTGTCCTTAGTGGCACAGGAGTAAACTGGACAGTCTGTGGTTCAAACTGTAGTAGAGGGGCTTCCAATTCGCCAAGTAGATTTATTGTAGCGTATGGTTGGTCTATTTTATCATTAAGAATTACTGAAATTGTACCTTTGTACAATCCTGGTTTTGCTATAATGAACAAAACAATGGCAAATAAATTGCATTTTACATGTTTTATATTTAATCAAAAACAAATTTAGAACGTAACTTGTAAAATAAACGTATTATCGAATATCTGAACTATCACTCTTGCCACACCATACAGTTCTAAAGCATGATTACAACAAAGGCACCTTCAATTATAAGCATTGCTGATCCAGCAAAGTACTTATTTGATAAGCTACAGAAAGGAGAAGGTCAGCATGACTATGATTGTTGCAAAATGTTTGCATAGGAAAAGTAAGTAATTTGTAATTCAATCGGAAAAACAAAACCCATATAAAATTTTCAAGCAATAGCCCAACAAAAGAAAATTAAAAAATATAAGCCTAGGCACTATTAAATCAACTTTAAAAGCACCAGAAAGTCTTGACAGAAAATTTTTATAAACGATACGAAAATACTTTTAAACTCTTAATTTTTCTAGCATTAGAAAGGCTCTGAGTTTTTAGTTTTACTTATCAGGATCCAGCTTGAAATTAAATCGAAAAATCTGAACAGTAGTATTTACAAATAACAAAAAAAACCCATGGGAAAAAAAGTCACTGATGACATGGAACTCTCAAATTTGTTTTTCGTCATGTTCGTTACATTTAAAAAAACAAAACCAAAATAAGAAGAACTAGAAAATTTTCTCGGAAAAACTTAAAACGTCAAAAATGGTGATCCATAATTTTTCTTCCCCAGTTTCACTATTTGTACCTGGAAATACAAATTAGTTGAGAGCGATTTTCTTCACTTGTCTCCTCACGGAAAACTTTAAATCTGCTTTCCTCTTTGCCACAAATTCTGCGATACTTCTTGGTTATCTCGACACTTCCGATGGCATGCTTTGATACCAGTTGTCGGAGAGACTTTTAGTTTGCTGGCAAGCCCACATATTAGAAATCATTATCATTATTTTACCTCCGCATTGTTCCAACTTTATGATGCTTGAACTGACAATCTCCAAATGCTTGTCACTTTTTTGTAAATAAATCCCTTTTCCTATTCAGCTTGATATATTCATTGACAAGTCTATCAGTGCCTCTCATAGTTTAATCAGTTGTTGTTTTTCGCTTGGCTAAAATAGAAATCCTTTAGGTCCCCTTCAAGTCAAGTTAAACAAGCTGTAAATGAGCTGGTACCATTAAAACATCAGCAATATTCTCTGCATGGGCGAGAGTACACTGTTCTATTTCAGAAACAATGACTCTTGTAACCGTAGATTGATACGTAATCTTCTCCAAATCTTGGCATATTGTTCCTATTTTAAGTGGTTATTTGTATGTTCTGTGAATCTGTTACTTTAGATTTGTGATTGGCAAAGAAAGGTAAAGTTAACAGATAAAGTTTGTGGCAAAAGCCCGAAGAAGTATGTCCATCATCGATGACAATCAAACTAAAAACCAATTTAGTACCGTGTACCGTTCACTAATATTGAAACAACGTAGTCCAACATTATTTAATAAATAGTTAATAAAATATTTCTTACAGAAACAACTGACACAATATTTTTTCAATAACAAATTTTACAAATTAGAGTTTAATCTACCGTAAAGGGTGAACGCAAAAAATGATGATGATTGTTTCTGAGTTAAAGTATATTCTTAAGTTGTGCAGTTGTCAACTTCGCGATGACTGACTTCGTTATCAATATTGTGCTTTGGTATTATAGTCCTTGACTGACATAAGCAAGTGCTCAGCATGTCGAACGTATGCAAGCTAATAAAATATACTTGGAGCTAAATCAGGGTCAATAAGAACTTTTTTTTACTCACGCGGGCTAAAGAGAACACCCAGCTGGAACGTTTCACCGCATTCTAATGTTATTGGTGCTGTGACCCCTCTCATTTTCCCGGATTCAGCAGACAACGAAGAACCAGTCTCATGTAACAGTCGAAAGGTTCCATCATTCATATATGGACTATTCTCCGGAATAGCTAATGCAAATTCCAGGGGCTTATTGCTGTTATTAACAAACATAGCACCCTACAATAAAATTGAAGAAATATCCGTTAGATCAAAGCAGAACGGGATATAATACCTGCATAAATACAACATGTATAAACAATGAAATTGACGGGACAACTATGAGGGAGTAATGATTAGTTTTTCGATGACCAAAAAGAAGTTCAATTTTACTAATGTTAAGGTTTGCCCTAAAAATTCCAGCAAAAATACAGAAGACAGATTGACCATGTTACTCACATTGTTACTCACACAGTTTAATGCCTTCAACTCATCTAAGTTTTGTTTGCAGTTAAAAAATCAACTTCGGCAAAACCAAGCTCTTGTATCAGACATCCTCGGGCTATCAAGCATCTTTCTCCTGTGACAATCATAGATAGTTCTATAGTAACACAATTAAACTCTTTTATGTATTCGATACCCGTCTAGTTCACCTACCGAATAACGACACCGAGATTTCCCACCATTTGAACAAGACCAGCGCTTAGTATCGGTACCTCGTGAATCGTCTACTTGGTGATCACAATGTCAAACATTCAGACATTTCAGTAAATAAATGGGAAACCTAGACGACATATCCTTGGCACCTAAAGCAACTCGAGACTTTTACAGCCCATCCTGACCACTGAACAAATATGTCCAAGAATAGGTTTCCAAAGAGCGTGCTGCAACCCGCACTAAAATCTGGGCACAAAAAAAGTCGTAGACAAAGAAAACGTCACACGATTATACTACGGCACCACTCAAAAGTACAATATTAGTGACTAACCAGGGTAATGTTAATTAGGCACTGATATTACACTACCTTCGCAGCACTGACTACCGTTGCATACTTCATAACAGGGTCCCAGCGTTTAAACATTGGTGTGTAACAGAAGGAAAGGAGCGGCGACAAGAATGGAGGGCGGCGGCTTGAACATCAGTTTTCTGGTGTTCTTCGTTTTTCTGATTCCGCTATATAATACATCTGTCTTTTCGCTGTTGGGTAAAGGATTTGGCTCTAAAGCCAGGTAAAGATCTACTGAGGTCCAGCAGAAGGGAAATTTTCCTCAATTGGCATTATCTGATGAGATTATGATAATTCCTATCTCAAAAAAATTCTGTTGCACAATGTAAGATAAAATAACCCGAATAAAATAATATAAAAGTTGTAAAGATACCTGAACACGCCCCGCTGTACTTTCAACTCCAAGCTCATAATATCCTGACGGAAGCTTGAAAATGAGATCTTCGTGAGATACCTGCAACGGTGGCCGCAGGGCAGTTCCTTTCACTCGACGACAAGGGCTGAAAATCCCAGCTAGAGGAGCTTTCCGATTATTTTCTTCCATGCTGAAAGCATGTTGTGATCTTTGGGGAAGAAAATGAGCCTATATAGTGTTGTTCTACACACAAGCTACTCTGGCACTGACGACTTTACAACAGACTATACAAAATAATCTATCATTCCTGGATTGATAAACGAAAACATCAACGTAATTCCATGGGAAAATAAGTTTATTTAACAAAAAACTAGGCCTCAAGTGGTAACCAGTATTTTTTGTTCACATCTAAGGAAAAAGCAAAAATACTGCATGAATTTTGTACAAAGGTTAATTATAAAAAGATCCTCATTTTCTGTAAGAACATTCTAATTTCTGTTATGCTTGTACATGTCCTAGGAAATAACTACATGAAAAACTGAGGTTTTTCTTAGGCCAATATTCTCCCTGGCCTTAACCAATGGCACTTAGGCAAATTTCTAAGGTCTTTCTCCGATAATTATGACCCTACGCATCTACGTTACTAAACTACTTCACCAAACCCCAACGGTTTCTCTTACAAATACCAAGGTACCTTTTGTAGTTATGTATGTGTAGGAAAAATAACTAAATACCTTCACATCCTTTTGTACACAGATAGTAGAGTTATAAATGCGGAAAGCAGCTGCAAAATAACTTAGTAATTTATGCACCAGACAGTCTGTTCGTCAATAATAATTTCCAGGTGAAGTCCTTTGGTAAGACATCCACTGGGAGATCAAAAAGTCTAACTTTGTTCTCTCGGTCAATAGTAAGTAAAAATGAATCATGATTAACAAAAGCTTTAAAGTAAAGTAATGAAATACTATGCACAAAAAAGGCATTGTTTAATATTCTAATCCAAAAAAAGGTTCTGTCGAAATGATTGGATGAACTTGAGAAGCAATAACTTATCGTGTCTTTTCGTTGACCCTCATGTCACAAGTGTACCAATGAACAACAGAGCGAAGCTAACCAAACTTGAAAATTTATAAGTGCTTATACTTTACATATCACTTACCTGCTGGCAGCAACTGAGGGTGCATATGGCGATGGAGGGGGCGATGTGGCCACAGTGTTATTTATAGATACGGGAATCAAGAAATCATAAGCAGCAACCTATTAACACAGAGAGTAAAGCGTTTATATGAAAACAAACTGAACTAGCATTATTAACTGAAAATAGCCTTGTAAACAAATGAATAGTGATGAGAAAAGAGCACATTTCTATGCTTTTTTGGTTTATCAAACATATTCTTATCCGTGTCCTATGGAAAGCAAAATACAGTATCTAGTTAGAGCACAATTAGCACCATAACGTATATAGTAAAAATGTCTTTAGATTTAATTATTTCTGTACACATAGCTAAAGAACATTATTGTAGAAAACTGCAACACCAAAATATATATTCTCTTGCTTATTTCTGCACCTTACAGCTATGCATAGCCGCCTCTTAAAAACAACAGTTCTAAAGCGTATCATCATTATAATCATCATCATTATTATTATTATTAACATTAGAGTTCTTATTTTACAGAGCTGTTAAGTTTTATTCAGTTTCTAGTTGTACATTTTTTATTGTTTTGCTGGCTAAATCGATGAAATCCGCAATTAGGCAGTTAACAAAAATAGTTACCACTTCTTAAGTGAGATATCCATCGATCGACTAGACACATAAAACTTTAAATCGTTTCAGCATTTCTATTTAGATAGCTAATTCCTTCTTTTAACTAAAATACAATACAAAGTATTCACTATATACTACCGCAGTGATTGTAATAATATAATGTAATTACATGTGGACTCCATTAGATGGCATTGTACGAAAGTAACACGCTTTAAACAGCACATAATGGCCAGTCTTCCAGAAAGTAGGAAGAAGATTATTTCAAACAATGAAGCGTACATGTATGTGCAAACAAAACATGTATTCCATTAAATATACACAGTTCATAAATTTACAGCTAGATACATGGGATACCGCTTCAGATTTATCTAAAAAATTGACAAATGCCTTGGTGTAACGTAGGAAACCCACCATGTCCAAGCCTGGTTCAGGGTTCAGCACAGTCTACGGCTTGCCTCTGACTTTGCCTTTTTATCGTCTTCAACCACTGATGAGCCTTACCGAGAATGGAGTTTTTGTTGGGGACTTCTTCAGTGGTAGGTTACTGCACTGTAGCAAAACGACAGCGAGTGGCTGCTTGCTATCATAGGTAAACAGGTGAGGCGTGCTGATTTCTCTTCCGTAGTTTGCCTTCAAGCACAGGGCCTCATTTATCCCTTTAATGTAGCTGGAATTTTTTTCAATGATTTCCATTCAAATCTGACGTCTGGGATTTTTCGAATTCTTAGGTATTTTTTTGAAGCATCATAAAGTTTCCTTCTCAAGTCAACGTGACAACAAAATGTCAATGCTGCAATATTTTTCTAAATGTTCGACAGGTGGAAAAACGAAAACAGTTTTGCCTTCTATGAAAAACTCTGGAGTTTCATCTAAAGAATATGCTAATATTAGCATGACTGTTTAACCACCTATGCAACAAAAAGAAGAAAATACGAAGAATTTCAAAGAAGAAGAAAAAATAAAGATTATCAAGTATGCTAATTCTTATCCGGTGGCAAATGCGGTACTAAACATCTTCATCTTTATTCTGTTACTCCTCCTCTTTGTAATAAATCTTTCTATGAAGGTAGTTTCTTTCGTCGGACAGCTAGATCGTGGAAGCCTTTGGCCTCTGAGAGATTTCCTTTGTTGTATGACAAATATGTTTAAGTCTAAAGTCTAATGTGTCTAAGTCTAAACTCTTATCCCTCCAACTTTTTTCTGTCTTTCTTCTTCTTCTTCTTCTTCTTCTTCTTCTTCAAAGTTCTATTCACTTGGTGGCTTTACGTTTTGTATGGTTCTTAACCAGGAACAAATATCATTCCAACAAAATGTCAACAAAACCATAATAATAACAACAATGAAACAGTAATGACAATATTTATAATAAGTAAGTTGTCTGGAAATGCCCCTAATGAAAGTGTATGCTCAGAAACAAATTAAGCCAACTTTCCTTTACACTTGTAATATAGAAATATCACATGTAGATATTCAAAGTCGTGACGACGTTTAACAAATACATTAGGCATGATTTAACCATACGTGACCATTGACCTGAGGTAACAAACAAAATCAACAAACCTCTAATGGAATGAACTCTAGAAACCCCTTTACTTCCTGTTGTCCTTTCAGTGCAACATAAAAATATCCTTCCGAATCTTTAGTGAACTGTGAATCATACTCAAGTTCAGGGAGTGATAATTGAAAATCTCTGTATTTCGAGAAGTCAAATGTCATGTTCGCAGGTGATCTGGCCTTGAATAAGAAAAGACAGGCAAGACCTATTGCATTAAGATAACAAAAATGACTGCTATTTGAGGTTAATACATGACTAGTCAAAACAACTAAAACAAATTCTAACAAAATAATTCAAACCTGTGTTGGTCCTTTGGGTTCCCAAAGAAAAACCTAAAAACCAACGATGTGATTTTGGACAAAATATCCCATTTTGACCCAAATGCAAATTTAACCCTGCCACTAAGTTGGCTAATTTTGTTCCCCACAAAAATTCATATATTATTATTATTTTTAAAAAAATGCTTTACAACGTTTGTGTACTTCAGTCCCTTGAATATGCCGGGATCAACCTATGATCCTGGGGCTAAGTTATAGATAGAGTTCTTCTTAGTAAATGTGCAGTTCCAAGAAGCACCGTTTTCTGCAGTTCTTCGATTCTAATATTACCAGGTATTTGATCAATATATCGATTTATTCCTTTTCTAATAAGTCCAAGAGCTCCTATTACAACTGGGATGACAGTCGTTTTAGTGTTCCACATTTTGTTGATTTCTATTTCGAGATCTTTGTATTTTGCAATCTTCTCGATCTCCTTTGTCGCAACATTTCTTTCTGCTGGTACAGCCATATCAATTAAAGTACAAAAACTCTTTGATTTATCCCTGATTACGATATCCGGCCTGTTTGCTTTGATTTCTTTGTCTGTGTTAATAGGCATATCCCATAATACTGTAACATCATTTCCTTCAACAACTTTGGTTGGTTTGTGTTCATACCATTTGTTACTGACTTCAATCTGGTAGTATTTACAAATTTTCCAGTGAATATACGCTAATGCCTTATCATGTCTTTCTAAATATTCCTTTTTTGCTAGAACAGGACAGCCAGATATAATGTGCTCCACACTTTCATCAAATTCATGGCATAATCTACATTTCGGGTCAGCCCCATTTTTAATAATTTTGTGCTGATAGTAGCGTGTTGCTAAACTTTGATCTTGTGCAGCTATCACCAGACCCTCTGTCTCCGCTTTCAATCCTGAACTTTGTAACCATTTAAATGTCAATTCTTTGTCAACATCTGCTCTGTCAATTCTCTCTGGGTACTGTCCATGCAGCGGTTTCTCTTTCCATCTCTCTTTCATGTTGATCATAATCTTTTTCTTTACTGTTTCTTTTAGAAATTTCACTTTCTTTGTAATTGGCATGGCTTTTTCATTTTCAGTACTCTCCATTTGCAATCCTATTTCCTTTTCAAATTTATTAGCCTCCTTTTGGATCGAATATAACTTCTTGTCGCTTTCATGTTTGTATACTTGTTTCAACAGCTTATCTTTTGTTTCTTTCAAATACATTTCTAAACCGACAGTGCTTGTTTTGTAAGCACATTCCAATTGAATCAACCCTCTGCCTCCTTCCTTTCTTGGCAGATATATCCTTTCTACATCTGCTTTAGGATGATTCATTCTATGCACTGTCATTATCTTTCTCGTCTTGGCATCCATTTTTCTGATGTC
The DNA here is from genome assembly GCA_003991215.1 of Morbakka virulenta. NCBI lineage: Eukaryota > Metazoa > Cnidaria > Cubozoa > Carybdeida > Carukiidae > Morbakka > Morbakka virulenta. The sequence continues at coordinate 661,010 of RDPX01000325.1, forward strand.
TTTCATTTGCCAGTTAATTACATTGAAACTGTACGTTGCTACTGGAATTGCCAAAGTGTTAATGGCAGTGATTTTATTAGATGAATTCAGCTCACTTTTCAGGATCATCTTAATTCTTCGATAGTATTCTTTTCTGACCTTTTCTTTCATTGTTGCATGTTTGATACCATTGCCTTCCTCTATGCCTAAATATTTATATGTGCCTTCTTGATCGAGTTCTTGAATTATCGTTGTATCATCTAGCTTTACGCTTGAAGTATTTGTCAGTATTCCCCTTTTAAAGGATGCTTTGGCACATTTTTCCAGTCCAAATTGCATTTTAATGTCGTCACTGAATATCTTTACTATGTTCAAAAGTCCTTCTAACTGATTTTCATTCTTGGAGTATAGTTTCAGATCATCCATGTAGAACAGGTGATTTAATCGCCTCTTGTTATTTTCGTATCCAAATTCTGTGTGGTTTAATAGATTGCTGAGAGGTGCAAGAGATAAGCAGAATAGGAGGGGAGATAATGAGTCTCCTTGAAATATTCCATTTTTAATTTTAATAGGATTTGTAGTTATGCAACCAGAGGAGAAATTAAGTATCATTGTTGTTTGCCATGTATTCATGCTGTGTTTCATATATTTGATTAGATCTGGTGAAACTTTATAGATTTGCATTACTTTAATAATCCAACTATGAGGAACACTGTCAAAAGCTTTTCTGTAGTCTATCCAGGCAGTACTGAGATTCTTTCTCTTAGTTTTACAATCTTCAAGAATCATCCTGTTTATAAGAAGTTGGTCTTTGCAACCATACGAACCCCTTCTACATCCTTTCTGTTCAACTGGTAGTAAATTGTTTTCTTCTAAGTGGTTGTAAGTTCTCTCTCCGATAATCGATGTTAATATTTTGTATGTGGTTGGTAAGCATGTGATTGGTCTATAGTTTTTGGGATTTTTTGTTTCTTGTGTTTTAGGCAATAAGTATGTTATTCCTTGTGTTAACCATGTCGGGCTTTTTTCGGGCTCTCTTACTATTTCATTATAACACCTTGCTAGGTCTTCGTGTAGGGATTCGCAATTCTTCAACCAAAAATTGGCTATTTTGTCTTCGCCAGGGGATTTCCAGTTACTTGACTTTCGAAGAGCTGCTGTAACTTCATCCCTAGTTATCTCTTTCCATTGTTGTTCTGGTGAATTTTTATGCATTTCTTCTTGTGTTCTTATCCATTCAGCAACCTCATTATGATGTTTATCATCTTCTAAAATGGTTTTCCAAAACGTTTCAATCTCGTTTAAAGTTGGTGGCTCATCAACTTTCATTTGTTTTTTCCCTAGTTCTCGGTAAAATACTTTGGGATTAGATTTAAACATTCTATTTTGTCGATACTGTTTATTCCTTTTCTCGAATCTTCTTATTCTTTGAGCCTTTGCCTGTATCTTCTGCTTTAACTTTTCTTTCTCAGCAGCAATGTCTTCCTCTTTCTTAATAGTGTATCTTCTCATGATTTTTCTTCTTTTTCTCTCACTAATTCCATTATCTTTCGTTAACTCTGTGAGAATCGATAAATCGCCTCTCATTCTAGTAATTTCTTTTTCAATCCTCTCTTTCCACGCAGGTTTTTTTCTCTTTAACTTTCTTTGTTTTTTAAATCTGACACCTTTGTTTTCAGTTATAACTGTAGCAGTTGCGTACATCAGTTCATTTATTTCTGTTACATCTAATGGCTCGTGACGTTGTTTCTTTATTATTAACAGAGCATTATTTGATACCTTTATCAATTCTTTAGCCTTGCGGTCTTTGGTGATGTTTGGTAGCATAACTCTATTTCTTTTTTCTACGAATTTTATTTCCTCCCATTTATCTAATATTTGTTGTTTCATGTCTAATGTTTTTCTCACTTCTTCGTTTTGTTCTGAATGAGTCAAATGCGTAACATTTCCTTTATTATTATGTGTTATCTTGTCATCTTCTCTTGCTATATTATTTGTACTTCGATTGATTTCGTTTTCTGCCGTGTCTGTTTTTTGCTGGTTTCCCCTAATGTCTGTTTTTATTCTTTCTAATTCAGTTTCCGTTAATCTTTTATTTTTTACTATGTCTCTCCTTACATTTGCTAGTTTGTTTGCATCTATATTAGTTCTGTTGTCAAAATTCATCCTTCTCCATATCTGGTAGGTATGGGTTGTGCTATTCTCATTAGATGGTTGCTCAAGTGCCTGGTAATAAGCTATCATGACTTGTTTGTATTCCTCCCGTGTCCACTTCTGTCTTTTTTTCTGTGTTATTTGGCTCATAACTTTGTAATCTAGAGGGCCTATTTGAGAACTATTCTCATTACGGAAAGCCTCTAGGGTCTGGGGGTTGGAGGAATTTGTCCCAGTAGTACACTTTTCGACCCCAGCCTGGTCCATCACTGAGGAACGCGCTCCTTGTTTAACCGCGCGACGAGCGATGCGGGATGATTTTCTTTGATTATTTTCCATAAACATAGGGTAATTGGTTATTCAGGTTTTCCTTCCTGGGTGTTTTTAATCATGACACCATCACTAGGGGGGTTGCCAACCAAGGCTAAAGAGCCCTCCCTGCCCATGGGACAGACTTAACTCCGCCGGACATCAACCCAGTATTTCAAGGTCTCGGAGTAGGCTAACAGGTGCTACACCTTGCCCAAGGGTGACCTGGAGGTAGTTGTGGCAAAGGGTAACCTCATTCGTCCACGTCGAAACTCCACAACCGGATGCATTTTAACGTCATACCCAGGACGTTTATTATTATTATTATTATTATTATTATTATTATTATTCACACCTGTGCAATACAGGTACCGAATAACAAATATCGAGCACAAATTGGGATCTGAAGTATTGAAACCTGAATGTGGTATCGAAATAGCCCAAGTGAACGGTTTCGTTTGACTCATTCAGACAACCTAAACACTCGTGGTGATGGCTCATAACAGAAAATAATAATAAACTCTATAACAACTCTTGAGAGATATCATAATAAGAAAAACTGGAGAAAATATCACAATTTCTTATCACAATTTCAAAATGATTCCTTCTACAATTGAGTATTACGCCAGGAACTGACATTTTTAATTCAGATCCTACCATAGCAATATGAAGTGTTCGTTATTTCATTACTGACTATTAACAAAAGCAGTGAAAGTGCAGCAAATGTTTGCCTGAAAAAGCAAAACCTTGTGATATTATTTTTCAAAGCTAACCAAAACAATGCTATTCATGCTACACACCATCGGTGAGACTTCAAATTTTATGACTGAGGTTAATTTAATCAAATTAGAATCAATCAGATACTAACGATGACACAGTACATAAACTAATCAACACTGTTGTATTCCTTCTGGCCATTAGGGGTACAAATAAAACACAGACTTATTATATTTTTAGAAAAGGACATGGCTTTGGCAAACAGCTAATTTTCAATATTACTTTTGGTAGAATTTCACACTGCAAACACTTTCTCGACAAACAATTTAATGAATGTTGAGTTCTTTGGAAGAGACGTTTTCTGTCACATGTCCCAAGTACTGAAAACTACTATCAAAATAAAGTATAAGGCAATGCAAACTCTGAAGTAAAATAGCTTCACTTTATGAAAGAGGCAAGCAGAGTACTCATTCCATAAAATGGTCATCTCGTAGAAGGAGTTTGACACATTGACTGCTGGTGTAAACAAGTACACTACAAGTATGCTGACATCTAAGACACAGGGCTCTACTGAACTGTAACTTACATTTTTGTAGTCTTTACCTTCAATGTCGCTAGAAAATACTGACTTCTATTAATGTTTAAGGACCATACCAGGCATAACGCCACTAGGTGTCTGGAAATGTGAAGATACGATAGAAAAGGGAAAAAAAGAACAAGGTTAACCCAAGAGATAAAGGTTAAACTTAGACTTGAATGCATTCAAATGCAACGATGTAGGAAAGTACTCCGATCCCAAAGAGTTCCACAATCTTTCAGTCCAAGGAAAAGAAAACTACAACCAAAGAAAGATTAATTACAATGAGGAACAACAACTGCATGATTAAAGGTTAACTGACAAAGGTTTAAGAGTAGCAGCAAGAGTTAGACCTTTCAAATTACAAACACGCCTCTGAATAAGATCAGGAACAGGGAGGAGAGTTGATTTATAGAGATAAAAGATGGCCACAGACGTAACATACTCTTAAACACGAAACAAAGAATCAACCTTCTTAGAAACAGACTTGCCAACAGATTGAATACAAGAACCTCAGGGAAGACTGAGAGAAAATGACAAACCAAGCATTCTCAATGGGGAACATTTCCTCAAGGGTAGAGGTCACCTCACCAGGGTTAACATTAAATGATAATCAATAAATATTGGACAGGTGTAAAGGCTCAGCTTTCTTTTGAGTAGTATCAGTTGCGCTTTAGCTGCATTGAAAGAAACCAGCCATTTCCTTCCCCATTCTCTGAGACATTACAGGTCAGATTCTAAACCTTCTGCAAGTTTTACTTGTTCCTGCTAAGTTGCCTTGTGGTCAATGCCAGAGTAAGGAGTAGTGTCATCAGCAGAGGTGTTGATGAACTGAAGCAAGTTATCAGGAAAGCCAGTAATGTAGAGATGGAGAAGATTTGGACCAAGGGTAGGACCTTGAGGAACACTAGCGTTAATGAAATTCTCATCATATCTAATTCCATCTAATGTTACACGCATTTACCATTTGAGAAAAAGGACTGAAGAATTCCAAAGACCTTTCCAGAAACCTATAAATAGGTTCCGTGATTAGAGTCAAAAAGTCACCAGTGGAATAAGATCCTTAATCCCGCACTGAACATCAACAAAGAAACCAAACTTTTGCAAGAATTCTACCGATGCACTGTTGGTAAGTCTTTCAAAGACCTTAATAATGACAGAAAGAAGCCTTACATGTCGATATTTGGGAGGATCAGATGAGTAAAGTGGATTATTGAAGACCGAAAGAACAGAAATTTTGCTGGATAACGGAAAACAAGATTCCAATAGGCAAAGATTGACAAGTTTGGACAATAAGGAAGATAGCTCAGAAGCACACGCTTTCAAAAGAACAGAATCAAATCTGGGCCATGATCTTTAGATTAAGAAAGGCAATTCATAATCTTTGCAACCATCCTTGGAGTTATAATGACAGATTCCAAAATCTGATCAGTTTCTAGAGGGAACTCTGGCAATGAAACATCAGTGTCAATGAAGGAGGAACTGGTTGAAAACATTCTACCACAATATTAGCCTTTCCTCTAGAGGACAGAGAAAATAGAACAAAATGAAAGAGTGGTGTACTAATAACCGACTTTCCAGAATTCAATATTATTGTAAATCATCAAGAAGTTTCGACTTCCAAGTCTTTGAGTAGAAATAGATTATCAAACTTGCTCAGCAAAGGGAGGTTTAGTATCAGAAACTATCCTTTTACAAGGGTTGCTGTCTGAAAGAAACAAGTGATTCAGCAATTCCGTCATGTTAAAACTGAACATGGAAATTATTGCGATGAGCAATGGTAGTTTAACAATGAGCATTGAACCATGGGGGTGAATGAGATTTGAGTTTATAACTACTAGATACAGATGTTTCAATACCAATTTTACCCACCAGTTCAGCTGGAGCATCAGAAGCTGATTTGCTAAACTCTGAATCCTATGGAATATCACCAAGAAACTGACATAATCTATCCAAGATTAGTCACTTCTGGCAAAATCCGGAATTGCATTCTACTAAAACCTTTTTGTTCATCCTTTCCAAATATTATAATACTAATTTTCCTTTCACCTTTTTCACAGTATTTTTCGCAAAACAGGTTTTGCACGACCAGATGAATGTGACAAGCCCAAGTATACTTAAAATATAACTGTAAGCAGTTGGTACTTGTTGCAAATATAAAACATGCTGCAAGTATAATTTCTCCACTGCTGCTTCTATAAATTATAAAACCCACAATGTTTCCCTTCTTTACATCTTTCATACTTACTTCATTCCACTCTGTTTTAACCAAGGTAACACGACACAAATTGTTTGACAATAACAAAAGTAGCTATCCAAAACACTACACACAAATAATAAAAAGCAGTTATACTGCGTAGTGCGACGAGGATATTATTTAACTATATTCTTACTCAAAAATCCTGAAATGTTTATTCAACCGAGTTAAAGATTTATAACTGACATTTTTGCGTATATTTCTAGGCTGCCCAAACGGTGAAAACAAGCATATTACAGCAGACAGCCAAATTGCTTTATTACAACCAGTTTAAAATCTAATTCAAATCAGCATGACTTGGAATGCATAAACACTTACCACATTAGTCAGAGTAAAGGGGATCGTTGCTTTTGACCCACAATAAACACCACCAAAGGAGAATGTATCCTTAAAAACAAAATATTTTACCAAGTAATAATAGGAAGCACAATGAAATAACTGTACCTGACTTTGCATTATTTAATGACAGTCAAAAAGACACTTGTTTGCTACTTCACACCAATTAATAAAATGAATGACCGTTTAAATATATTAGTAAACAACAATTGTTGTAGAAAACAGTAACATCGCTTCTGCCTAGACAAACAATGATTAAGACTACCAAATAATTTATTTGTTTGATTTCAAAAATATTTTAAAAATCAAAAACAATTGACAACAGCATTAAACTGGTGACATTTACATACTCTCAGTTTGGATTTATTTTGTAATTTTTCCTTGTATTTCAACCTTTATGAGCTAATCGAGTACCAAGCAGGCCTTGAAAAATCAGTTTTGAGGTCTGGATATGTCTAGCTTTTGAATCACAGGCTTAAACTCGTAATACTAATAGCTAATGAAATTCAAGCTACATTGTACTTCTATCTTAATTGGTCTCCCTCTCTCTCCCTCTCTCTGTCTCTCTCTGTCTCTCTGTCTGTCTGTCTGTCTCTCTCTCTCTCTCTCTCTTCCTGAAACTAAACTAAAAGTAAAAAGCCAAGAGCATCTGGGTCTTAGCAGCTATTTGATCCATTATTTTATTTTTTTTAACACAAGCAAAATTAATATTAATTCCACTTATTGTTCAACCACTAATGGTAAAAAAACTTTGATCACTGTATTAAAGTATACAAGATAAACGACTTCTGATTAAATTTTTAATTGGTAAGCAGACCCAAAAAATACTGTACAAAGATCTTTCTACCAATGTTTCTCCAAGCAAGGAAATTTGCACCAGAGCACTCCACCATGGTAACATTTGACTCTTCTCCGTTTCCATGAGAAATCTTTGCAGAATTGATGAAACTGGAAATCACATTGGTTGAAAACGCCATGTACCAAAAAAGTACGGTCTACCAGTCGCCCTGGTGCTGAGCCTAGTACTACCTAAGATTTTTGTAGGTTTTAATAAAAAGAAACTATTTTATCTACACTAAAAGTAAACACCTATGTATATCAGATCTGCTGATGACACACTTGGCAATCAGTAAATAAGAATAAGACCGTATTAAATTTATGGTTTCTTTCAAAAAACTCCATCCATTGTTAGTTTTTACCACCGTAAAAGACAGGATACATTTTGTTTGGTCTTAAACGTTTCAAATGAAAAAAAAATGGTTCGCTTTCTTTGCAATCAGTAAGTTTTTCGAGAAAACCTTTAGCGGGAATATATGTGTTGTGAGATTGGTTCAGTTCCACTTGGTTATAAACAACCGTCATAAAAACTTTGGTCTATTGTTCCGATGCTATTTGCTTAAATTTGGCGAAATATTGGAAGAAATCAATATAATCAATCCCATTCCTTTATGCTGTTGTTACCCTAAAGATTAGTTAAAGTTGGCGATTTGGTGTAATTTATCCAGCTTTCAAAATCCTGTAAAGGATCGTTTACACATTACAGTGTCAATGTGACCCCTGCGTAATAGCCGTCACGTAATTAAGATTGATTTACATAACAAAACAGTATGTATAAGTATTGACAGTGAAAAATCGTTTCGTAAAAACGTCAACTGTGGTGCTGAATCTATTGCTGAGCTGTAAATGAGGTATGAAATTCGAAGGTAAATAGCATTGCATAATAGTCAGGCCCGGAGATACCTTCTATTATACAATATTCATCCCCTGATCTTAAAGATAAATTAGCGTTTACTTTATCATAAATATATGCAACAGCACTATTTTTATCACTAGTTTCATAAGCTCGTAAATAAACGGTGGTTTGGGAAAACTGTAGACGAATTGTTAAAGGGTAGAGTGAGATTGAGGGACCTCGAAAGGCTTCGTGACATCTTTGTGAATCCAAAACTTTCTAAACAACTTAAACTAAAATAGCTGGACTTTCGGACCCGACTTACGGGATGTCTACCATCACATTTAAATGCAGTAATAAATAATGAGCTCTTCGTCATGGGCATCCCCTTCACACTAGCTTGAAAAATGTCTGCAGTTACATCATCAAATGAAAAAGAACATAGAATTCTGTCATGGCCAAGTCAACTCTGATTTAGATAGTAATTATGCTCTCACGATTGCTTTTTATTTCTTCAATAACAATGGACAACAGTTTTTTCAGTACTTGTAAACAAACAACATTTCACTTGTGATTCGTTACAGCTACTGTAATAAAAAGTACCGGGTGTTCTTGCTAGTTAAATCTAAGAAATAAAACAACCTTCAAACTTTAACACAATCCTTTTAATTAAGGTGATTTCCCCAACCATAATCATTGGAGTCGATAACAATTTTGTTTCATTACTTCAACTATGTAATATCTGACGGGTAAAAGACTAAATAAGATTTTTATTAGGTGCTTACAACGCTCAAAGCAACACTTGGTGGGTCGACATGTCCTCCCATTCTCAAAGAAATTACTTTCCATCCTCGTATGTCAACTTCAACTTGAGTATCGAACTTTTGGATCATCTCTGGTTTGTACGACACCTTCAAAATAAAGTTATGCTTCAAAGTTAATACTTTTTACATTAATATCTTTCCACTAAAAATGTGCTTAGAAAAGCTAAAATTTTTGATATATTCCAGTTAAATGATAAAGAAATTTGAAAATAATCTACAACACAAATATAAAAGAAAATGTAAATAACTGGAATCTTCACTTAGCCATGAGAAAAAACGACCTTGATATTGCGAGACAAGAAATTTAATGGAATCAGGTTAAAGCGAAAGAACAAAAGCTATGCTTAAGATAGGTGAACGGAGGAACTTGAATGGCAGATGACATGACATGTAGCATGAAAGGGACCTAAAACGAGCGTAATGGAAGTGGTTGAAAGGAAACAGACATTCAAAATGTGGGAGCAACAAAACGAAGATTTGGGACGCTTAAAACAGGATAGCAGTCCTGTATTAGAGAAGCATATACGAAAGCTGTAAAAATGGAGTGGTGTTTAGAGGCCATTGATCTGAAGTCGTCTTAGCTGTGAATACGAATAATTATAATACGATAAAAAGTCTGATATTTTGAAGACGTTTTCCTCATTCTGGAGTAAGGATGCCGTCATAAATTTAAATCCTGATCCTATACTTTAATTCAGCACTAAGAACAATAAACATTACCTTAAGCAATTCTTTTATTCAAATTACAAACGTTTTTGCACTTGCAGCTACCCTATTTCTTCAACGTCAAACTTTTATATTGTCTCGTTGATATACTTGACTGGCCAGTCATCTAGTATGTATCTTCGCGGCTAACCAGACGGGAGGGAGAGAAAGGTTACATTGTGCTCGATATTAAGCAAAAGTATTTCTTTTTATAAATGTAGGAAAAAATTGTGAAAATGGTCGTTCAGTTTTGACCGAGACCTGCATCGAACTATGTTTTGTCTCGAAAAGCAGATGCTGATACATGTTGGGAGAAAATAGTCTTCGTCCTGAAAACTGGCCAATCAAACGGTACCATCGGACTTCCTTGCTTGTGAATCAATTGTGCAAACTTCTGTCCGTCGCTGGAGGATAGGTTCTGGAAGTACTTCTGCTTCTGTTTAACTAATACCACATGCGTGTTCATGAAAAAGAGTGTACAATTTTCTCTATGACTCGGAAAATCCGAAAAAAAATGTTGAACACGATTCAAGTAAGGAGGCCAAATTTAACCACATCCTCAAAAAAATAATGACGGTCGAAATACTGTGTGCTAAACCAGGATTGCCATTATCAGATTATAATGAAACAGTGATTTTTATCGCCATCATCGAAGTCTTTGCTAAACATGACAAACATTTAAGAGGCTATTTTTTCATGGTTTGGAAAAAACACGATACTTGTCTCCTCAAATTTAAATTGGAATATTTTTGTGTTGCTGAATTTATTACAGGAGCTTTTACAAAAGACGCCAGGAGTAAATAGAGTACGATTTCAGTACTATCGCAAAAATCAGCCATGTCGAAAAAGAATTGGAAAAAGCATTCTTAACCCTCTTCGTGAAAACAAAAGCAAGTGACTCCTTTGACCATACTACAAAGAACCATTAATGTGAAGCGAGAAAACGCTTCGCAAAAGTCAAGAATAGTAAAAAAACCAGTTCATTGCCAAGTTTGTGGGCACTTTGTCGTTCTTTTGTTACTTTAACACTTTACCAAAATCTTAAATTGCTGACATAGTTCTACAGAGATCAACTGGTTCCCGGAGGAACCGTTACGTAGGACGGAGAAGTCGTCGGTCTCGTCAAGAAACGATGATTTGAATGACATCGACCGTACGGAAACTCTTACTTGCTATATCCTTTTCTAGTTGCTACTTTTCAACCCAATGTCAATTCTTATGAATAAATAGAATTCAAGACTCGGAGGGTAAGCTTAGTAGTATATGCATTTGAGCCTCAAACACATTAGCCGAAAACTCATATTGTACTTTCGCATCCTTTAAGAGCTTGGCTGCCTTTTCAATATGTTAAACTCCTTTGAGCCTCTGACACTACTCGTTGTGTCACATATCAACACCCTGTTGAGTGATATGTCTGCCACCAACCAAGATATTGAAAATGGAATCAAATAATGGTTTCTCGTAGCAGTGAAAATGAAAAAATCAGTTAATGTCAGTGTCAACCAATCCGTACTGTTAGTCTTCAGGCGATTCTGCATTAATGTTGCTGACGAAAGCAGTGATGAAGTATACTTTCATCGAGCCACCTCTCCACCTGTTTTGAACTAAGTCATCATTGACCTACGCAAAATGATTAAGGAGTGAACACATTTGAACATTTTTGCCCTTGTACCGTTCGTCATCCTGAGAAAACCAAAAGGTGATCTGAAAAGTTCGTTGCATTAATTGATGAAAACATTTTCCGTCTAACCCGAAGTAGGGACACGCCTGCGATCATACATGAACAGGTGGAAAGGATGTGTTAGGGAAAGCTCACAAACGAATCATCGAGGACATCCTGCTCTTCCGACCAACAAGCGAGTTCATAGAAAGTAACCTCTAATGCAGACGCTACCGATATAATGCTGTGGGCTTTGAACGCAGCTGACGCAAGCTTTTTCTCCGACATCTGGGAACTGTTAGAAATTGGCCGTGTATCGCCAATGGGATCGACTGACAGTGGAAGAGTAGTATCGGGAATACGACCCCTTAAAACTCCCTGCGGGTGCACAATATTTGATATGAAAAAAAAGTAATTGACTGATATGTTCCCAAATTCTAGGGATTGATTTTGCCCCTGGGCATGTAAACATCAGTTGAATTTGTAAACATTTGCTTGCTAGTTCCAAATATCATCAACAATCAAATTATTCATTTGAATACGTGTCCTAATTCCAGAAACTTCCACCACCCTAAAAAAGACTATGCTACATCTCTTTACATCTGTTGGTATCATTGCAAATATATCCAGATTTGAACTTCGAAAGAACTCATGACATGTAACTTGGAAAAAGATTTACCTCAAAAGTGAAAAAACAACTGATACATAATTTTTTTGTGCTGCACAGGTATTACAAGTGTATTAAATACCACAATTCACAACAAATGACTATGAGGAAAAAACATGAAAGTGAGAAAATCAGCTCCTGAGAAAATATATCTTCGTGTATAACTAATACAAATGCAGTATTCAGTTTGAAAAATATCAGGGCAGATTATAGGACAATCTTGAATTCTAACAATGCTGCTGAGTAACCCGGCCTTCCTCAAATTACAACAATACCTTTCAAAATCACATTTGTTTTGGTTGATAATATTACGCTGCCATTCCACTGGACCAAGGCACGTTGATAATAAAACTAAAAGTCAAGTGGACTTTTTCACAGTATGGAAAACCAAAGAGGCGGTCAAGAAAGTCCCTCACTTTTTGTGCTTGGCTGAAGAAAAAAAAATTGTTGAAAGTCTGGCACTTATAGTAAGTGGATCTCTAAAACTGTTTGTCTAAGACTGGCTTTCTTGATCCTCTTTGCATTTCAATATTGACAAAAATGCACTTGACTTTATCTTTTTTATTTTGGTGTCTTGGTCCAGTGGAATGCTAGCGAAATAGCTATCGACCAAAATGCATGTGATTTTAATTGCGATGTGTGCGTTTCGCAGCATTAATCGTTTATTTAACCTTTCCTTTATAGGACTGGCGCTACTTCGTCTAGACATAGGCGCCTCAGGTTGCGTCCAGTATTAAATAAAAAAAACAAATGAAGGTAAATCAAATAACCTACAGAATATTTTCAAAATTTAAGCATCCAAACATAGAAAGTCCTGATTCAATTTACTCTAAAAATCTTAACTTAACAAATTTAATATCCACATACCCTCAGCTCAGTTTTGCCACCAACTGGCACAACACCTTCTTTAGGGGTTATCGTCATACCAGGTATCGGTGATGGATCGACTACCTGTGTTAGTTAAAAAGATATGGATTTACTGATAATGTGGCCAACAAGTGACAGGTGACATTTTATAACGACAAATAAAGTGTAAATAAACGTATTAACGCAGGCGGTGGTACCTCACTTATGGCATTTATGATTATTCAGTGTCGAACCGATAGCCTCTGGCGAGTAGAAAGAAATGTGTACAGTTTAGTGAGTTGTATAACACGAAATACCAGTTTAATAAACAAATGCACAAAATTCGTTGGCACCTTAGTTCTACAATAAGTTTATATTTAAAAATAAATGTAGCAATAATCGAGTGCCAGATCGCCAGCTTACCCTGCAGAAAGTTCCGCCTCGGCATGCAAAAAAGTACATCCCTCGACTTGTTTCTTGGAGACACGTTATACATATTTTCAGGCATAGAGCTGGGAAAGGGTTGTGACCAATAAAAAATATATAACTGTAAAACCTTGTGCAAAAGCGCTGATAGATAAAAGACTGCAAATACCGACGCTTTGGAGCGCGTATTATGATGACAAACTGAGTGGTAAACACAAGAACTAAAATGTGTAGAACGGCCAGTATTTAAAAAGGTTTAAATAAAATGTAGCTTGACTCTTAATGTTGATGTTTATAAAGATGATCTCGAAAATATATCGAATTCAGAAAACGACAAGATACAAGCCAACGAGGAAAGGAAATATGCACTTGCCGATACCATAAAGACAAAGACAAATATCGTAGTGCAATAGGAATATAGCAGGAGAATATGCACTTGCCGATACCATAAAGACAAAGACAAATATTGTAGTGCAATAGGAATATAGCAGGAGAATATGCACTTGCCGATACCATAAAGACAAAGACAAATATTGTAGTGCAATAGGAATATAGCAGGAGAATATGCACTTGCCGATACCATAAAGACAAAGACAAATATTGTAGTGCAATAGGAATATAGCAGGAGAAGTAACAGGTGTGGTAATAGGTGAGATGGTAGGTAAGGTGGCAGGTGAGGTACCAGGTGAGCTGGAACAGAAGTGTGAAATTCAAAATGACGCTGTTGCGAGTGACGTTAAAGGACAGATATGTAGATTTGCGTTGACTATAAGAAATCTGTTAACACTTATTTACAATGGGGTACAGATGTAACATTGGTTTGTAAAAAGTTCAAAGTAAAACCAAGCACAAACTTTTCACCTCGGCGTGAGTGTTGTTTTGTTTCTGAATTCGAAATTCCGTTATGTTATGTTAACACTTGGGTTAAGAACCTTCCGATGCCTGTTGAGTAAGAGGGTTTATTACAAGAAATAAAATCTAGGCAACACATTTGTTGCGGCAAAAACAGTTGTCTTGAGATAAATTTCTCTTTCGTTGCAAATTTTCTTGCTATTTCTCGATACAAGTATAGTAATATAAATTGGTATAGTACTGTGGCAAAGAAAAGAATAGTAACATAGTAAAACGAACCCTTTCAGTCCCGTTACGTTTTTATCTACATCGCTGAAGAAAGTCACTTTTTCTTTAAGACAAGTCTGATTGCAACAATTCCAAGCTAAACAAAACATAATTAATGAGTTCGACAGTTCTATAAATAATGTCACGTGAGCTCTACTTAACTCGTGAACTCTGCAGTTCTTGAACGTTCACGACAACATTTTCCCTTGTTTCCCTAATAATCTTGAAAATTCTGAACTTTATGGACTCAGAGGAAGCCATAGATGTAAGAGCTTTATCATGTCATGATAAAGCTCTTACATCTATTTTCCCTTGTGTTACACGAAATACATGTTTTATAATTCTCGCTACATTAGAACAAAACTTTCTCTCAGAATTTTATACAAGAGTTTCAATTCTATTTGTAATTTTACTCCTTTAAAAAAAACCTGCAAAAATACTTACTTTAAAATACGAATGATTTAAACTTGTATTCTTTAAATGAGCCTTTCTGGTCGTGACAAGATTAAGAGGCAAGGATCCAAACATAACTCGTCTTTCTGCAAAAGAACAACTTGTTGCTCCAAGCTGAAATAAAATACAAATAAATTAGTTGAATCAGCATTTGTACAGCAGTGGCAGTGCAGGCGAGTATGCCTATTAAAACAGATCAAATACTGCCTATTCTATTTAAGGGCTGGAAAATTTTTTTCAAAACAAAAAACACTCCTGCGAAACAAAATGTACAGCTTTTTAAGCTTTGAAGCCTTGTAGACAAAATACCAAAGATTTTCCCACAAAGGTTTCTGTACCCAAAATTGACTGAAATAAACTCCTTGATCTTTCTCTGCTATTTGGTTAGAAAGGTCAATCTTCCGACGCATTTTTCTTGATGTATGGCATTACTCTTGATCAGGAGGCTTACGATGGGTGTCATGGCAATATGTCCCTCCACTTAGTCTATGTGGCGTAGAATTAATGCCGCAGCCGATACTAAAACAGAAAAGGTTTTGCTTGAAGGTAATCATATGAAATTCAAATACCTTAAGCAATCCCGCATTCTTGTTTGTACAAATTTAACACCCTGTATGTAATCATATTGTGATCCAAGCCTTAAAAAGGAGTATCGCTAGGGAATATTTATAAATTTTTCGCTATTGTTCGATAAAAAACAAACAACAAAATTATGAGAATTGTTTGTGTTTAAAAAGGATGTACAACCATGCCCAAGTATAAAAATTAGTGTTAAAACAAGTGTGTCTGAAGCCCTTTTTTCTAAGTACACAATGCAGACAATATGAAAACGAAGGAAACGTCTTCTTCGCTGAAAAAAATAAGTAAATAATATAAAAAATAACGATTCAGCCTACTCCCGTTGGAATCATTCATGTCAAGGAAATCGATTCAATTTAGGAATACTTTGTTATTTTAGTGGGTCAGGTGAAAGTAGAGTTATTTGAATTTTATTTATATTTCGTAATCGCAAAGATTAGAAGCCCAAATCTGCTCGAATTATTCCATCTTTTTACACTTTTTTTGAAATATCATGTTAGTAACGACCACTTTTATGGAAATTAAATAAAGTATCCTGTCTTGATATGATGTAGAACACAACGTTGAAGAGGGGTATTGTTTCGAGTTTAAATTAGATTATCCAAGATCTCCTTTAATTTGTTAAAAGTGCAGACATTGCAGGGGCCCTTCCCCGGCAAGTGAAACTGCTGGAGCTTCCTATAACAATACCAGTTGGGATATTACATTTTGAACGAGTATCTAGCAAAGTAAAATTTGTCATTTCCTTTGATGGATCCAAGATACATAAAATAACAGCGCAAAAGCTCACCTTCCTGCACGTAGAACAGGAGTGGATCCAGGAAAATAAATGACGAAAAGGCAGCAAAGCCGCTCGGAATAGTTGACTCCGGACTCATAACGCCCTGAAAAATTAGGAGCACGCGGCCCTAAATAGGAAACGCCCTATTATAAAGAGATACAAGCTCTTGAAATCTGCCAAAAGCAATACATTATTGGAAAAGAAAGACGAACATGGTTTAACAACCGATAGCAATATCAATTTTCTAACAGAGTTTGGGCTTGGCCCTGCATTGGTTTCCCCATTTAAGCTAATTTCATGAGGGTAAAAATAAAAACCAACTCCGCCATGGCCGGTCCCAAGCCCGGATGAGAAAGGAGGAGGGTTTGGCAAGGGACCAATCACCCCTTCCCATAAAACAACCACCGATTACGGAAACTGGGACAGCAAACAATATGAAAACCTATGGTCTCAGAACCATGTCGTGTGAAATCCCTGAAGATAATGACCTCAGATGGGAAGACACGCATATGACGGCTGGGGGCGAAAGCCTACGGGAAGTCTCCAACCTGAGAACGACATGCATGAGATCACTTCTAACACCAAAAAGATACATCCATGTAGGATGTTGGAATGTAAGAACCATGTACACCACCGGAAAAACTGCAATAATAGCAAGGGAAATGAGGAAATACCATCTACAGATACTAGGCATAAGCGAAGCAAGATGGACTGGTTTCGGAGAAGTGAAGGTCAACACTGGAGAGTCTGTACTGTATTCTGGATCAGATGAACAACATCATAGAGGCGTAGGAATCATGTTGAGCCCTGAGACTAGGAAATGCCTAATCAAGTGGAATCCAGTGAATGAGAGGATCATTAGTGCTAGATTCAATTCAAAATATGTAAAAGCCACCATTATTCAGATCTACAGCCCTACAAATGATGCAGATGAAGAGGAGAAGGATGATTTCTACGAACAACTACAGAAAGAGATTGAGTCAACACCGAAGCATGACATGTTGATTGTTATGGGAGACGCAAATGCCAAAGTGGGTTGTAACAACAAAAACCATGAGAAAGTTTTAGGGAAAGAAGGCTTAGGCGTCATGAATGAGAATGGCGAAAGACTTATTGAGTTATGCGAAGAAAATGATCTTGTGATTGGAGGCACATGCTTCAAACACAAAAATATTCACAAATACACATGGACCTCACCAAACAACAGAGACAAAAACCAAATTGATCACTTCATCATCAATGGCAGATACAGGAGGTCTCTCGCTGATGTACGAGCCATGAGAGGTGCAGATGCTGGAACTGACCATAACCTTGTGGTCGGCAAAGTGAAGCTTAGGCTTTCGAGACACAAACTCAAGAACACCAGCAGAAGGGCAACATTCAACACTGCACTTCTGAAACAAAAGGAAATCCAAAAGCAATTCACAGTAGAGTTGAAAAACAGGTTTGAAGCACTGGAAGAGAGCATGGAAACAACCATGGAAGAGGCAAACATACAAAAAGAATGGGAAGATTTTACCACAATCTACACGGAGACAGCTGAAAAGATCCTGGGTAGGAAAAGGAAGGAGCATAAAGAGTGGATAAGCAGTGAAACTTGGAAAGCTATAGACGAAAGGAAGAAAGTGAAAAATGAGATAAACTGTGCAAGATCAGAGAGAATTCGTGCTATCAAAAAACAGAAGTATAGTGAGATGGACAAGAGTGTAAAGAAAAAGGTCAGAGAAGATAAACGTAAGATGATAAATGGGCTCGCTGAAGAAGCGGAGCATGCAGCAAAAAACAATGACATGGGAACTCTGTACAGGATTACGAAGCTATTGTGCAACAAGAGAAAGAAATCAGCAACTGGCGTGAGAGACAAAACTGGTAAGCTACTCATTGAAGATGGTCAGATACTTCAAAGATGGAAAGAACACTTCAAAGAAGTATTAAATGTTGAGAATGAATGTGACAAAAATGTAGAGGAAGATGAGTTTGAGAGCGGTAATGTCGAAACCATCGAAGAAATCAACACAGGGCCCTTCACAGAAGAGGAAGTGAAGATAGCAGTAAAAAAGTTGAAGAGCAATAAAGCACCAGGAGTAGATAACATCAGCGGAGAAATGTTAAAAGCTGGAAGCAAGATTACATACAAGAGATTACTACACATGTTCGAAAAAGTGAGAGAGAACATCAATATGCCAAGTGACTGGAAGAAATCAATGATAGCTAAAGTACCAAAGAAAGGTGACCTTACCAAATGCGACAATAGTAGAGGAATATCCCTGCTCTCCATACCTGGGAAAGTGTTCGGCAGAGTTGTTTTAGAAAGAATCAGGAAAGGAGCAGAAGAAAAGCTGAGAAATGAGCAGGCAGCATATAGAAAAGGACATGGGACAGCTGAGCAGATTTTCATACTTCGAAATATTGTTGAACAGTGCATTGAGTGGCAAGCATCACTGTACATTAACTTTATTGACTTCCGTAAAGCTTTCGATAGCATCGACAGAGAGAAGCTCTGGAAGATTCTGAAGTTTTATGGAGTTCCAGATCTCTTCATTGAGATCATAAAGGAAATGTACAGAGAAAGTAGTAGTTGCGTCATTAACAACGGGCAGACATCAGAGTGGTTCTCTGTAAACACTGGAGTTCGACAAGGCTGTGTGATGTCAGGCTTCCTCTTCATTATTACTGTGGATTGGGTCATGAGGAAAGCAACAACGGCAAAGAAAACAGGAATAAGATGGAAGTTTACCACCCAGCTTGAAGACTTAGACTATGCAGACGATATCGCCCTCCTGTCCAGCAAGCACCAACATATGCAGGAAAAAACTGAAAAGCTATGTAAATATGCTGAAAGCGTCGGTCTCAAAATCAACACAGACAAGACCAAGGTGTTGAGACTTAATCACAAGGAAAACCGCCCAATCGAGATCAAGGGCAGAACTGTTGAAGATGTGGACACCTTCACATACCTCGGTGCCATAATAAACAAAACAGGAGGATCCACTGAAGATATCACACATAGGCTGAGTCTAGCAAGAAATGCGTTTGCCATGCTTAACCCACTCTGGAAGTCAAACCAATACAGTAGTAAGACAAAAATTCGAGTGTATAACAGCAACGTGATGTCCATGCTACTCTATGGAGGAGAGATGTGGAAATTAAATGGAAATGATGTCACCAGACTGGAAATATTCCAGAGAAAATGTCTGAAAAGGATTCTCCGTATCTTCTGGCCCACAAAAGTCACAAACACCGAGCTCTACCTTAGGACGAAGACCAATCCAGTAGGAGAGCTCATAAGGTGTAGGAGATGGAGATGGATTGGACATACCCTGAGGAAACCACAAAACGATAGCTGTAGAGTAGCCCTAACATGGACACCAGAGGGGAAAAGAAAGAGAGGACGCCCGCGAACAACATGGCGGAGGAGTGCGGAAGCAGAAAGAAATGACCTGGGATGGCAAACATGGAACGAAGTTAGGAACATAGCCAAGGACAGAGAGAGATGGCGGAGGATGCTGTCAAGCCTTATGAGCCGCCCATAACTCGAAGAGGATAAGTAAGTAAGTAAGTAAGTAAAAAATAAAAACCATTACAGTATTAGTTTTTTAAGTACCCTTCAGTCATTACAAAGAATTCCTTTATCTTCTTCTTCTAAGTCTTTCGTATGCCCCCTTTCATGTGTCGCCCAAGCGAATCATTCGTCTCCACTTCGCTCGGGTCCATACAACCCTCTCTTGTATTCTAGGTGCTTCCATATCCTCTTGTATTGCCTCCATGAATCTTCTTTCAAGTCTTCATCTTTTACTCTGCCCTGGTATTTCTATTATAGCATTCTTTTCCTAATGTTGTTTGCTCCTCTCCTGGTTATGTGCCATATCATCTGAATATCGCCTCCTTTAGTTTTTCCCCAAGCTTTGTGACAAGTGCTGTGCTTCGTATGCGTTCGTTGCGAATTGTCATTACAAAGAACAAACTTCTTAAAAATATTGGTCAGAAGTATACTTACTTTGCTGGAAAAGAACCCTTTCTCATTTGCATTAACTTTTAAGTGACTTAGAATGTAATTTTTGACTGACTTATAAACAGGTAAACGTTCTGTGGAACGTTCGAGTAGGTTATTTAGCTTTTCCATATGTTTTTTTTCCAAAATAAGTTCCTTAATTCCTGTGGTATTATCACTTGGAATTTATCTTTCTTCCAAGTAATTCCATTTTCCGACCTCTGAGTTATGAACTTATTAAACTTACTCTTAATACGGGTGACTTGTGTTGACTTGTTGGCTCGTGAGGAGTCTACCGCAGACTCCCGCCTCACCTATCATTTTGTATTAACGCTCCCATTAATTATCAAGAACCCAGAATTTCAATTCTGATCAACAAAACTAAAACTTTAAATCAAAAACGTAGTTTTACTAGGAACCAAATGGAATATGCTATAAGTAGGTGAGCCGGCTTTGGGGTTTTTTTCAGAACAGCTCTTTTAACATTAGTAGGTCAGTCAATTTTCGGTTTATATATTGCCACATATCTACCTCCACCCAAACATCTATAAACCACTCTCACTATCCTTTTTGCCCTTCTATCTACTTCTATCGTATTTTACCCAGCATCCAGACTTCCTACATTTTTTTGTTATTCACCATAACTTGTTAACTTAACGACTTTAAATTCTTAGTACCTTTCCTCCAACCAATCGTTGACTCTCCTTTCTGCACTCTCTTTACAACAATTCTACTTTTATCATGTGACCACGAAGCTTGACAGGATACAGGCACCCAATACCAGATCAGAAGAAAGCGCAAAATATCAGAAAACAACAACATACACATGGACCTTTTTCTTGCAGCTTTCACCACCCCGGTGTCCTGTGCTTCAAAAATATATACAGCTTAAGAATGTGCATCCAAAGCATTAACAAATTTTCAGGTATAAAGGTATTAATGCCAACCTTTGAACGTTTGCCTGTACTTTTGTTCTAATGTTTCAAAATGAAATGTTCTATATAGATGATAGTTAAGCATTGATCAATTGTAAAACTTCTATAAAACCCCAGAAGAGCTGGATTTTGTATTCTTATGCTATTTATCAATAAATGTTTTGGCATAAAATAACTATTTACTGCTATTTCCCTTGCTGATTAGCGGGGGTAAATGAAGAAAAAGAGGTTTTCTTTGTCTGTGTCGATCACAAGGTTTAAGTTGACTGGAGTCAACGATACAATAATGCTCATTATTTCAAGTGAGCAATAAGGCTTTGAAACTTTAGCCAAGCATCAAGTAGGACGATAAGAGAAAACATAGTTACAATTAAAGACAAAGGTACCAAGCTATCACTGATATATAGATTGTATTATACTTCAGCCTTGGCAACAGAAAGCGAAAAGACAATAAAATACCATTTGCAACATACCTCAGCATTACATTGTATCTGTAATTGGTTTCCATTCTCAACATGGAGCAGGAACTGCCCAGTTAAAGGTGCGGAAAATGAAGGATAAAAAACAACTTCTGTGTCCAAATTTGAATAAGGATTGACTACACCTTTAAACATAAAAACAATAAATACAAAATAATACCAAAAAATTAAATGAATCCCTGAGAGTAAAATAGCGCTCTACAGGTACCACAAATATTATCTTTCTCTGTCAAACAAAATAAGTTCAGACTTCCAGGCCAGTTAAACGATGGCAAAATCGGTAACGAATACAAAAATTCAAATATTCCATCACCAACAGCAACAACAACTACTAGTAGTAATATTGGCTCCATTAGTTGAAGTTTCTCTAGTCGTCAACATTTTTCTTAGTATTCTGTAGCAAATTGCGCGCAAACGTGAAAAATTATGGTTCTGTTCAAATAGGCAATAGAGCCTTATACTATACATAATATAGTTTAACTTTCTCTGTAAGCTTTTCTCGACAAAAATTAAACGAGACTACTTTAGTATTAAATTCTAATGTTTTCATATAATTTTTAATATTTTTATGACACCTACCTTTGGCTGGTCTTACAGAAAACGATGTTCCTTCTTTCCCAACAATCGGCGTCCAGGAAAATTCCGCAGCCATGTTTCGTTTATTATAAATGGTTAGGCACTTCCTCATTCCTGTTTAATGCAAAGGAAAAAAGATAGAAAAGAAAATTAGCAATTAATGACTCCTTTTTGGGTTTACCTTCCCTGAAGAAATTAAATAAGTAGAAATAAAACATAGTTCTCTTTCCTTCCTTTAATTTTATTTCCTTGAATATTGAGGTGAAAAATAAA
Organism: Morbakka virulenta; assembly: GCA_003991215.1. Lineage (NCBI taxonomy): Eukaryota > Metazoa > Cnidaria > Cubozoa > Carybdeida > Carukiidae > Morbakka > Morbakka virulenta. Next base: position 683,325 of record RDPX01000325.1, read on the forward strand.
CATAAATCAAAATAATATTGGTATTAAATTACTTGTCAAATGCCTTCGTCTACATTAACTTCACATTCAAACACAAGCAAAACAAGTCCTTTAGGAATCTTCAATGCTATATATATTTCATTAAGTTCTATTACAAACACTGGGCTGAAGTATATCTGTTTTTCATTTCGGCACCAGGAAGTGGTGGTACTCGTGACCAATTTTGATAACTCTACAACTCTTTGAAAAATGTTTTTTTAGAAACCTTATTTTTTAACACTCGTTTTAGACAACAACTGTATATTACACTGTTCCCTTCTAACATCTGCAATTGTGAACCAAACATAGGCACCTACCGCTATAAAATAGAAAACAAAATGAGCACAAATATTTCAACATTCATTAAAATGAAAACGTCCACTATACTCATCGCTGAATCAGATTCATATGAACGCTTGTTGGGCTAAAAACCTCAAGTACATGATTTCTGCCAAAGCCAACATAACCAGTAATGCGACAATCTTCTCTAAACATTCCATGTATCAATATCAGTATTATTTCACAAGCTCAACGTGACTAACAATAAAGATGTCAGTTATTCTGTACTAACCAGCTTCGGCAGGCATTCCAGGTGTTGGAGACAATGACAATTCACCAGTTGAGAGTGATAAAGCTACGGAAACGATTTCAGCTGACACGACCAAATGGCTTTTATGATTATCATTTATGGTATAATGGATACTCCTAAGTCAAAAAAAAGGAGGAAAAATTGAATTTACGAAAGTTTTTGGCTTTTTTGTAACAGTGAAAAATCAAGCTATGGCATTCTCATAATTTTTGCATAACAAAGTACGTTTAGAATTCACTTGATTGTACTTGTCGTCAAAAGGGGACAACAATAAAGTAAAGATTCAAACATCATGGCCTCTATAAAGCAACAAAAAGCTCTTAACTTTAAATACATATAAACGTTGGAATACTAATATCCTTGATTAAAAATTATTGTTTAGCAAAACCCCTGCTTTTTTATATAAAGAGTAATGCTTCCTGGAGATTTCACGTCACAACTGTCCAAATTACACCACTGCCAATAAGAGATATGACAACAAGAAATACAAACGATTGCTTCTTCTCTTATATACACCTAGATTTACTTACAGTTTTTTACTACCAAACCGTACTTGCAAAGCATACAAGGACGCATACAAATTTCTACTTCCTAAGCACCTACAAATGTCCCCAAATTAACCAAAGCTAGTCTTAACACACTTTGTTTAGCACCACAGAATCAGGATGGGAGTGGGGTAAGGTTCTTAGACAAAATCAAAATTATTAATGGATAGGAAAGGCTTAGTCATAAAAAGGTATCCAAAACGAGGTATTAAAAAAACAAAAAACAAGAAAAGGCAAAAGTCTAATACCAGGCCACGATCTTGATTATCACCCTGTTTGGCGATTAAATCGCCTTTTGTAATTGATGTACCAACATTATGCTGCAAAAACTAATACAACAATAAATTTAACTAAGACTCTTTTTACTGACGATACAGGGTGTTTTGCTAAGGACTACTAATTGTTCCCCCTTTCTGAAAAGGTCTGACGTGCATATTATATTTGTGTAAAGTGTAAACCAGGCTTAAAAAGATATTTTACCGTGGTAATATGTAAGCTACCGTACTACAAATGACGGTTGAACGCAACGCTAAACCACTTATGTATACAAACCATTTCTCTAATTTCAATTTGATTGTCATTTAATAACAAAACTTTGATTCCACAATAAATAACATGTCTTGTTTGATCTAAAATTCTACAATATTCATGATCGAAGGAGCTGACATCACATTATCACTCTATTTAGAAAAAAACAATTTCAAACAGGTTATGGACACAGTAAATATTGCAGATATCAGTAAAATTCTAAACAATGTGAAAACAAATAAGATAAACAAAATTCAAGAAAAACTGGAAATAAGACAAGATAACCTTTCAAATTTTCCTCGGGCACTTGATTCAAAAACAAATGCCAGTTGTGCCACGGATTTAGGCGGAACAATTTGTTTAAGTGGTGATGTCTGGCGTAATTCTCGGCAATCAATGGTGACATTAAATGATATATGGCAGTTTAAGTTATTAGTAATCTTTAGTTCCTTCGTTGCAACCGATGTAGCACAAAGTTGGCCAAAGTCCAGTCTTTTGGGTTCCACGATGATTTGGTATAACTCTTGAGGCAGAAGCTCTTTGCTACAATCAATATCTTCCTGGGCAGTTGTAGGTATAGCCTTGAGTCCGTCCGAAATGCGCCTCCCAGTTGATTTGATTCTGTTCTTTTCAAGTTGTTTTGACGTCAGAAGCTTTGAATCAATGTCCTTTGCGTCAGACGGTGTTTGATCCTCTTCAGTGATGTTTCTTGAGCTAAGCTTGGGAGGGACAAGCCCTTGTGCTGGTTTTATACCAAGATCGAGAGAATTATTTACTTTATGGTAATCTTCCTTTCTCTTTTTCTCTGCTTTAGTTTTTCTTAAGGAATCAGTAAAGTCCTTGTATTTTTTACGATGAGCACTTCGTTCCGATTCTTCAAGAGGTGTGTATCCATAATCTTGATCAACATAAGAGTAACGTTCCTTTCTCGTAAACTCCGTAACAACAGTCTCTTTTGCATTGCTAGGACGTATGCTGGTTGCTCTGTCATTTGGACTGGCAATATGAGCGTTATTTTTATCTCGTGTAACGGGAATTTCGCAGTCTCTCTTCATAGGAGTATTCGATTTCGTCGCTTTATTTTGAGTATCTTTAGAAGTCCATACTTTGACAGATGTTGAAGTAGCACCCGATGAAGCTGCGTCTAAACGACTAACCTGACCTGTTCCGGTACCTGTTTTTCTTTGTGTTCTTATAGACGCAGACCGCTGTACTCCTGGAATAGATGGGCTGTCGCCGATGCAATCAATGGGATATTTGGCTATTACCTTCTGTATGAAACGTGCTGTTTCCGTTGATTCATTAACACCATCAAATATGTCGCCAATAACTTCTAACATTAAAGTCGGTCTGAACTGACCAATCTGGTTAGGTCTAAAAGACAGAGTTAAATCCGTGTTACTGTTTGGTTCCACCTTGCCTTTCTGTGGGGTGGGCTGAAAATGGGAAATCCGCTGTGCACGAAAGTAGACAGGAAGGAAGGTAGAATCGTTTCGTATGATGCAGGGGTAGTCAATGCTTTGACCTGCTGGACATTCTCCAAAGTTGATAGTCTGACTTGGAAGGAATGACACGCACACGGGCAATGCAGTCCCTGTCAATGCCACTTCTACTCGTGATTCTAAAAGAAAAGTCGCATAAAAATATTATTGGAAAAAATGTCATAACCAAAAAAACCTGGAACTAAGTAAAATAACTTTCTTTGCTTATTTAAGGTTAAGGTATATTTAGGGCACAATTGCGGTATTGGACCGACCCAAATTTGGGTTCTAAAAATGCTTATTTTCTTAGGATCAACAAGGATTTTATTAAGAGTGCTAGATAAACAGATCTAAAAAAAATTAGTAAGATGGAAAGTAATGGGGCCGGAAACCTAAGCAATTGTCCCTGGGTCACCAGGTGCCTCGCAGTAGAGCTTCATGAGACCAGTAGTTATCATGTGAATGGCTGAGGTTATCATTTGAGGGGGGAGAGGGTAAAAGGAAAAAAGAAAGATGAACTAAAATTTATCCTGGAGAAATTTATAGGAAAGCTCAGGAGAATAATGAAATGTTGGAAATTGAGAAAATTGATGAGCCTCCTAAGAGGTGGCTACAGTGGCCTTGTTTGACCCTGTGAAAGATTTTGATGTGGAAAACATCGGTGGTAAGAGCCTATCCAAGTTCTCTCTGGCCAAAATTTTTGACAGACTAGTTACATTCAGACATCAGAAAATTTTAAACGGTGTATGATGATAAAGCAGTAGCAATTTATTTTTTGGTAAGTAATAGTGCATCAAATTTAGAAGAAAAATTTGAATCTAGCTCAGATATGCCTTTGGTTACTCATACAAAAGTAGAAATAACAAAGAAGATACGTAAGTCTCCCAATTTCGAGCGATGCATCACGTTTACTGTTAATAAATGCCGTAAGTTTAAACTGAAAGAACGAAGTGGAAATTTTCCTAATTTCAAAGGTATACATTTACCTATCATGATTACCCCTTCCCACTTCAACAATTTAAAAGAATTTATCCTCCCTTTTACCACTAGCAACGATGGCAGCATTACAACCAAACTGCCACTACTATTCGGGCTTAATGTAATATATAAATATATAAGGACATAACTAAAAAAATTGGGGGTCAGCCTGCAGGACATCGTGTTCGAATGTTATTGCATGGGTAATAAAATTGTCTGACACAGTACAGGCTTTTAAATCTGTATAAAAGCTAAAAATTAAGCAAGGGCATTTTCGTTTACTACTACTACTACTACTACTAATAATAATAATAATAATAATAATAATAATAATAATGTTCTACCGAATTTCAATTAAATGTTGAAACAACATTTTATTAGAATATATCGTATACATTAAAACTAAATGTTAGGCTGAAAACATTGTAAAGCGTTCTTGAAAGTTACAATCACCCAGAAATGAAATATGACGAAATAAAATAATGCTGCACTACGCTAAAAACATGAAGAAATTTGGAAACCTATTAATCAAACAGCAGTAAAAATTCATAAAAAACCCAACAATTTTGGTCACAAATCAAACAATAAAGTAGGGGATAAAAGGGCAGGGTTTAAGAAACAGAAGAGTCTCTTAGATCATGGGTTCAAAAAAACCCACTAATAATCTGACTACTGGATGGAATTTGGATGAGAAAAGACCAAAAGTAACGCAGAAATCAAACCCTGGAAATGATTGCCAATAACGCGATCGATACATAAAGAAAAATACGAATTACTGACGGTTATCATCAATCAGCAGAAGCTGGTAATCGTGGGTAGCAGAAATGAAAAGGATTAGAAGTGCCGTAGGCCTCTGCTGAGACAAAAGATACTCCTTCGTTCTGATTATGAACTTCCTCTCTGCAAGCCTTTACAAAAATATGACTAGTGTCCTTCCATACTATCAGATGTTATAAATGTTCAGATGGCTATACATCCAATTGTTTAAATAAAGCAAGAGTCCTTACTCGTAAAAAGTTATGAGAACAAAATCGTTAGAACTGCAGTAATAATCGTTCGGGTGTTGAACGCTTGTAAATTTCAAAGGTTTTGAAAGTATTCCAATTCTTTCTTTCTTTTTTACTGCGTTCAACAACAGACATACTGCCCTCTTCATTTAGATAAATAATATGTACATTCCCTAATGTTTCATATCAAAATTTATTGCTTCTAAGTTGAAAAAACCGTCTTCCTTTGTTTTGCTGATTCTTTCTGCTAAATTTATGGAATCAGTTGGAGAACTTTTCCACCTGGGTTAATTGCCGTAAAAAAAACTACATGAAATAATGGATAGACTTTAATTCACACTCAAAAAGAATATGTTAAAGGTACAGCTTTAACATCTTTCAAATATCTGTCTAAGAAGGCGATATTCTTGGATCGCAAATGAACTCCTCGACACTAGCTGCAAATGACCACATGTGTGAGCAAACGGTTAAAGACGTTTGAAGTCCTCAATAAGCCCTTTGTTGTGAGGAAATTACGTACGAAGTAATTGCGAGCCTATTTGGGGGTGGCAGGTTATCAAAATACAATTGCGTAATATTTCTTAATCAAATTTGCGAATGTCTTATGTACAACATAACGATTTAAATCACTTCAAGTAATCGATGTAAAATAATAACTCCAACAGTAGTCATTAACTGATTAAACTCCTTTGGAACTATTTCCAAGATGCAGGCTAAATCAAGATCATTATGTTTGCAGAGGTAGACAAAAGGTTTGATTACCTAGTCTTCTACAAGCTCAGGGTTCAATTAAGGTCAAGAAAAAGATTGTTAGTTCTGTGAATTGTAGTTTTGTGCTAAAAAACACCCACTGGAAATTGTGGCAGACTTCGGTTCAGCATCAAAATATTTTAATTTTTGGACTTACAGGCAAACTACAAAAGTGTCAAAAAATTAAAGAATCCAAGTATAAGATTTTTTCTAGAAAGAAACACTTGTTCACTTTGATTACATGAAAAGATTCGGTGTGTATCTACCAACTGACCCCACAGCACAAAGAACCGTTGCTTTTCGGACCAGCCTGTAATCTTACATACACAACTAAAAAACACTATGGTAATAAAGTCGCAGAAATTGTCTAGACTGTAATAAGGAAACTTTCACGCATAAATGATAGCATCTTAGAATAGAGACCGTGGGAATTATCTTGATGGCATGCTTTTAACACTGTAAACAATAACCTTGTAAAGATTTGTCTGTCAAATGGCTGCTGCTTTCACTACAATTTCAACAGTTTATAGGCATTGACATCTTTCTATCATTGGCCCTACTTTTACCCACTTTCTACTTAGGCAATCCCAAAGCAGCTCTAAGCAAAGGTAAACCTAATAAGTATTTTACCTTCAACAGCCATTTTATGGCTTTCACCATTTATCATACTCATACTCTCAACTGTATCTATATGTACAAAAAGGGCATAGTCTTTTCTTGGTGGTACCCTGCATCTCTCCATAGCATTCCAACCTATTGCAGTACTGGGTGTCCTTGGACTGAATTTGAAGTGGATTGTCTTTTTACTGTAAGGCTCTAGTTTGCCTTGAGATGGGATTACTGCTACAAGAGTCGTAAGATCTACGGTGTTTGGGATGCTGTAGGAAGATACTGGACTCAGCATTGCACTTGCAGTCTTGGTCAAATCGACACCCTGGAATATGATGAAACAGGGTCATAAGAATTAGGTAAAAATCCCATGACAGTAGAAATTAAAGTAACTGGGAAGACATTTTTATATGATTGAAAATAATATTAAAAGCATGGAAAAAATATTGCAATATTACAACAGTAACAGGCAATAACAACAATTGATTAAAATCATGGCCTGCTATTTCCAGATCATGTGACTAATGAAAAACTTGTAATAAAAAAAGTTAAATAATTAGAGCCCTTTCAAAAATAAAAATATCACTTTAACACCATTTTTCCTTAGGCTTCTGTGAAAATGGATTTTGAAACGAGCAAAGCGGAGTAAATTCTAAACTAAATTAATTGAACAGAAGCCAGTTTGATAAAGAATGCTTTTCGAATTTAACTATTAACTTTAATATTGAATATCAGGAAAATAGGTTTATCAAGTGGATAAGCTAGGTATGATACTTGGCAATTTCATAATTTTGACGATAGGGCCTACATTGTATCAATCACGTAGAGTTCAAAAGACAAGAGCTAAGTAACAGTAGCTGCATCTGACAGTTTTGTTAAGCAGAATGTAAAGCAAGGCACTAGACTTCTAGAAGTCATCAAGTCGATAAGATTACTTGAGGTTTTAACTCAAACTTTTAAGTATGCCCTTTGTACGCCCAGATATACAATACAGAAAAGCATATTTTATTCCTTATTCTAAATAAAGTTTTATTCTTGCCTCGCTAATGCAGCATCTTTGGTTTTAACAGTCCTGTTAAAAAATTGGAAAACAACCATTTGCTTTTAGTTGTCAATTAATTTTGTTTCTTTACTTACAAGGCCGAGAAGTCGCGATATCAAAGCAAAATGGAATGTTTTTTGTGTTTTCTTCAGTAAAAAAAACAATTTAGTTTAATTAAAAATTCTGATTGACAAATGATATTATGTATTCATGATTTAAATTATGAAAAATATTTAAGTTTTTTATCGTCTTCTTCCTTTAGGATTACAGTGTCGGGAGAAAGAAAGTTGAAATTCTACAGTATGGCATTTTAAACTACAAAACAAAGTTCTTGCTCTTACCCGATGAACATTTTGACACATAAAAGACATAATAAATTGCTATGAAAGCGTACAGTAACATAAAAATGATATCAACTGTTCGAATAGATTAGCTAAGAAGATATGTAAGCTATTCACAATTTAACAAGGCTATTGGTTCACGTGTATAAAATAGCACAGTTAAAAAACAAGTTAGTACTCATACACAAACAGTGCTCTAGTTCTGTCATCACACTATTGCTGCTTTGCACCACCCTTGAAATTACAGAACCAAAGGAGCCACTCACCATTTCCTGCCCTTCACCACTTTCTTCAAGAATCACAACAAAGTTAATTGCTTCAGGTCCACAGTTATAGAGAACGGACGATCTAACTACATCAGTTTCATAATACGTAGGCCCAAATTTGATGCACTCAACTTTCGAAGAACTATCTGCTGTTAACAGAATTAAAGATTTTTTCACAACATCTGCCTTTACATAGACAGTCTTGACCCCTTTTCCCTCTAGTGTAATTCTAAAAAAGTAAGACAAAAACAAATAGGATCAACACAAGAACTACTACTGTAAACGTAAATAGAATGCAGTAGCATTAGCGCTCATGGGAAATTTAAGGAGACCTCCTCACTTTACTGCCCTTGACGCCAAATGGAGTGTAGGGCAGCAATTTAATGATAACTTGCCAATATAATCTCTCAATTCAAAATGACACATCAGTTATTTAACATACTTTTAGGCCTGTATTTTGAGTTCTACGCTCAGTAGATTTCTTACCCATTAACCTATCAAGAATAAGAGTAAGGACACAAAATTTTAAAAGATATTGAACTAAGAGATAACGTTGTAAACTAGGATTGGATTGAAAATGTACAAGGAGATTCAGATTACCCAGTAAGAAAAGCATCAATATGGCACTTTGATGGCCTTAAAACAATACAATCGATAAACATGCCTGAATTATTAACATGTTCCCATGTGAGTAAAATCTGTCAATCTTTGCTTAATAGTTTCCTGGGTTAACAAACCAATTTCATTCACCCTATGAATACCATAGCTTATTTTTCTTTCATTGCTAATTTTTTCTAGTTTCATGGGGGTCCACAATATCCAGTAAAGTGTCTCAAAACTTTGAAATTTGCCAACAAATGTTTTTGCATGTAAAATTAAAATTTGCATCCCTTTGCATCTCTTACACTAATCTCTATAGTAACTTCAACCACTCTTTCATTAGGTCTCTACCGTAACCCCATGCCCTTCACTGCAAACTGTACTTTATAGCCAGTATAAAATGGACCAAACCTGGGCATATTTTATGAATTCAAAAAAGTGAAAGATGCACATAAACTGGAATGACACATGTGACATGCAAGACCTTTTAAATGATATGCCAATACAGAAATTTTGGTCCTACAAAAAATGTTCATTCATTTTGGATAACTATGTTGACCATGGCAAGATCTGCTGAACAAAACATTTTGAATCAGTTGCTTTAGGATGCATTATGGCAATAATTCATTAATGTATCTGTAGTATTGTCTTGTCTTTTAAAAAGTAAGTGCTAAATAAAGGTGCTATAAAAATAAATTACCTAACTTCTTCATTGACAACACCAATAGTTTTGCTTGTAAATTCAAACTGTTACAAAATAAGCAAAAAAAACCCATTAACATACTTATGTGTAGATTGAAAGGAAACAAATGAATATAACAATGCAAATGTCACACAAACACAAACACAAACATTTCTATGACATATGAGCAGATTCTTACAGACAAAATGTTTCCATAATAAGTGAAGCAATCATGAGATGACAAAAACAAAATTTGAAAAGTATAACCTTAACATATAAAAAAATAAAAATAAATATGTAGCTATATATAATATCTGATGGACTACTAATGGTCTACTTGACTGAGTGAAGGCTTAGTGAGTGGCTTGAATCTAAAGTTAAAGACACCCACCCTCCAAATACATTAAAGGTGGCTACTACAAAAATTTTGGTGCTGGTGTTTCTAGTAGCATAAAATCACAAGTCATCTGACCCCTTTTTATTGCAAAAATTGGTGTCTAACATGTCACAAATGTTTGGCTTTCAAAATCTAATTTGTCCTGTTGAAAAACTCATAGTCTGCAGGTTTTGTATAAAAGGAAGGCCAGGATATCAAGACCCCAAGTTAATGGAAAATACTAGATACAAATTATTTCATATACTTTATTTGTTAGACCCAAAAACTACAGATAGCTTACCATGATCTGTAGTGAGTTTATTCATATAAATCATCTGTTTATTTTCATAATCATCACTGTTTTACACTAATCTTAACAAAGTACATTGTTCATATTGGCATGAAGTTATAGAGGACGAGATATACATGGCATATGGAAAGCTACGGTGCAGTGGCATGTCATTAAAACAAATTAAAAAATTTTTGAATATATCCATTTTTCATTCAGATGACAATTACCAAATACAAATCATATAATAACCAGAAATCAATAAAAATTAGGAGTGGCACAAAATTTGAACTCCATTTTAAGTAAGAAATCCCAAGTTAGAAAAGCATATGTCTAGTATAAACAAAAAACTCCAGAAAACAGCTTTCTAAATTTAAATCCAGATGGATTGAATCTAGGATTAATGTACTGTTCTATGATGCCCAAAACCACCTTCATCCATGCAATGGGAGGTCAAAACCAGTAAATCTGGCTAAATGGGCTCAAGTGAACCTCCAAATGGCCTGGCCAGACAATATAAGATAGACTATGAAAAATAAAAAGCAGTCATATTGCAACTTGGAACATTTGTGGTCTAGGTAATAATGAATCTGGATTGATACATTTAATGGGCAAATGTTTTCTTGAAATTTCACACAAATGAAAGAAAGCAAGAAAAGAAAGAGAGTGAAAAGGAAGGAAGGAAAGTAACAAAGAAAAAGAAAGAAATTAGAATGGGAAAAGGAAAAAATAAATAGAACCAAGCTTTGTTCTTAATAGTTGTGGAGTAAATGAAGATAAGAAAGTGACATATGTTCTTTAGCTCATCTTACACCCTGGTAGGTAAAAGGAAATATTGAGTACTGATTTCATAATCAGACAAAAAAGTGTCAATGTCACTAGTATAGTGGGAAACAAAATCCTCAATGACATTTATATTTTAATATTATGCAACAACTCTTACTTTGATGAAAAATAGTCTCTGAAAAAAAACCCAGAAAAATTTGTAAGAGAAAACTACTATAAATACAGCACCTTGCTACACACAAATATTACAGAACATAAAACCAGAGCTGATCCACCAACATATTGATAGATATATTGGTGGATGTATTTTCAATATATTGGATATACTGAAACAACCACACACACAAAAATCCATCACATGTAATTTTTGAGTATTTAATAGGGATAAGACTCTTGAGAAAACTACTTACCCTGACTGGCTGGGAATATCCAGCTTTGACTGATCCTTGCTTGGGTAATATTGTTATTGGTAACTCTCCATTATACTCAATTTTAAACATCCCTTTCTTTGTTCCATGGTTCAATATAGCAATCTCTTTTCTTAACACTTTTCCATCTGCAATCAGTGTCCCATAATTTACTGACCCTTTAACAGACAAAAGTGGTTTGGGGCAAAACCTGTGAAAACAATATAGTTTTAAAAGTTTAGCTTCATATCTTTGTTTAGGGATGGGATTAAACATATGGTAATATATCATCATCATCATATCATCATCATCATCATCATCATCATCATCATATTCAGTTTAACATCCATTTTACATACTAGCATGTGTTGGATGATTTCTTGAAATTGACTTCCAAGTTATCCTATCCCTTCACCAGGTCTCTGCTGACACCTTTTTGTTTCAGATCCATCCTTATCACTACCTCCCATGTTTTCTTTGGTCTTCCTCTGCCAAGTTTGGGGGCATTAAAGATTAAGTTTGCTCTGGCCTAGCGAGGTTTGTGGTGACCCTAGTATACAAGAAATTGGTGCAGATGAGCTTTATTAATAATCTTTTTTTTACTTGAACGTATAAGGTGAAAATGAAATTTTTCATTCACTTCCTCAAGAGTGACCACAATAACAGTTTACTAGTGAGTATACTCACCAAAATATATGCATTTTAGATGTAACTTTAAGAGAGGGGGAGTCCTTGGAACAGATATGTTCTGCAAGCTAACTAATACACATCAGTTACAACATAAAAAATCTTCTTATCCATGGCATTCCAAGAAGGCCATCCTTTACAGCCAGGTCCTTAGGTATCCTAGGATATCTTCAGATGACTCCCAGGTTAAGGATTGGGTAGAAAAGTCAGCTAGATGGTTGAAGGACAGGGGCTATGAAGACCCACCTTTAAAAATTATATAACTATGGTATATAGATTTGATAAGGTGACTCCAGTGCAGTTAAGGAAACCAAGTCTGGAAGGGCAGGCAAAGTTCCACCAATATCAACATACTACCCAGCTCTGAACAGTGTGGGTAAAATATCCTTTCCAACTTAATGCAGTTTAGTGTGCTTTTTTTTAACCTCAAGTTACTGCATTAAGGAGATGCAAGAACTTTAAGGATGTGTAAGTTAGGGCAAGGCTTACCAAAATATCTATTACAAAATGGATTGTTCTTATTGTGAAAAGTCCACATATCATGTGTGTAAATCTAAGGATGAAAATTATGATTTTGATTCCAGTGATACTAAGATGACAGATAAGATTAATTTTTCATCTAATTAAAATTTTTATAATGTTGTCTCTTTGTTTGACTGAGTTGTGTGAGGATTAAGTATGGCTCATAGGCTCAGGTATTATTGTTAAATGGCTTGTTGCTGTAAGTTTAATTCAGGGTCTTCATTTACCCAGATGGTCTTCTTCAGACATATTCCTGAAAAGGGGAATCATGGGTTCCTTAAGGGGATTCAAGCAAAAAGTAATTGATAGATTAGTCAATTGGGATACAATACATAAAAGCTTCTGTCAACACAGGCTGGACACTTTTATGCAAATGGGTCTCAATGTTAAGCAAGCTGATATATAGTAAGAAGGTTTTTTTTCAATTGTTTGGTTTGTTTGGGTTAACTCACTACTCTTTTAGTACATGTAGCAATCTTTGTTGTCAATCATTGACTTTATTATAAAAATTACTTAGGGAGGGGGCAATTTCATGCTTTTACTTATTTTTACTCCATTTATGTTTGTTTACTTTAATTTATCCTCCAATGATTACTTTTAGTTTATTGTTCTACTTTGCTTTACTTTTTTCCAATGACTTTATCACAGCATTTTACCACTTCCCTTTTACTCCAATAGAGCATATAATAACACTTTCTTCAATACCCCTTTGTTACACAGGACCTTGTATATTTCTTGCTAGTAATCTTTTTTTAATGTATTCAGGTTTTACTATTTTTATTTTTTCACTGTAGTTTCCTAATTAAATACTGTTCTTTTGTGTATTTATGGCTAGATGAAATCATCTTCTCCAAAATCTTTTTGAAACAAGACCCCCTGTAATTCCTTATCTTGCAATAACATGTGTTACCAAATGTACTAGAGATTTACTGTTTAAAGATTTTCATTGTACTTTTGTACAATGAAAATCTTTTGTGCTACTGATTATATGTGTGTTGTATATAACTGGATTGTGTTTTACTGACAAATATTAAAGTTGAAATATTAAACAAGTTGGACGTTTTTTCTAATTACATATCTTAAATCCAATAGGCACCAATCATTTGTACCATCAACTCACTCTTTAGGTTACTTCAATATAAAATTTAAAAGCTGAAAATATTCTCCCACATTCTCATAGGCTGTTTTGCTTTGAGATATATTCAAAACAATATTAGAACCAACTTTGCTACATTAACCTTAGACAAATCTGTAATAAAATCACCCTACACAAAAATAATTAGACTCACGCTTTTAATGGTACTTCAATGGTCTTGCCATCAACAAGTAATGTCAAAGAGTCTTCCCAGTCTTTGTCAGCTTCATTGTAGTACTCAACAACTGTTGTGAGTTCAAGGCCAGGAGCTATCGTTTTCTGTGTTTCCTTAGAATTAACTCTAAATTTCTATATTTATGAAAGAAAAATTCATTCACATAACAATAACAAATAAAACTCCAATACTCTCCTACATAAGCAACATCAATACATTTCAGCCCTTTAACCCTCAAAATAATAAATAAATAGACAAAATGTAAATTAGATTTAATGATACTGTTAATTTATTTTTCATATACCATTGGGTGGATGAATCTCAGTGTCAAGTCACAAGTAACATATTAAAGTACTTGCATAATTTAAAAGGGATAGTTCCATAAAGTTACTATATCATAAGCTCCCTCCTTAATATCTTGCAATCTCCATTGCCATTTGATATGTACTATCCGTCGCTTTTACAGTCGCCACCGGCTCCTGTGACGTGCCCACAATCAAAATCTCAGTGGGATCTTCATATTCAGATTCAGATCATGCTACATCTGCTACTTTTCTTTATCTTATGAGTTTTTCAATAAACTGAAATTTAAAAAATGGATGATACCTTGCTTAGTCTTTGGTGAAGAAGATCTATGAGTCCAAATTCACAATCATATGATGACATGAAGCATGGTGATAGCAGTTTATGTTTTAACTAGATTATTCCACCCTATTAAATCAGCAAAACTACCTTTTTAAAAAAAGTAACAAGTAAATTTAAACTTAATCATTAAAAAAGTTAACTTACGTTAAAAACCAGTACTGATGTCTTCGTTTCCAAATAAGACGTCTTGTACAAATGTTGTCTGTATATAGATGTGTATTTTCTAGTATCTTAAATGTTATAACATATATTCGCAAAGATATTTTAACTTAGCGATCTTCTTACCCACTTATCCAACTACTTGCTTTCTTACCTGCTTATTTACTTAAATATGCTGTGTTTAGGTAATGTGTGAGCAGCTTTAGGTAACATGAGTGTATCTACGTTGTTTGATATGTGGAAGAAATTAAACTAGCCTAAAACTTTCACTTAAAGCAATGCTTGTGGCTAAGATGCTTATGGTCTTGCTTTTTTAACTTTGCAAACCAAAAGCACTTCCATTGGATAAGGAAAAGAACAAAATAAACATGGGCACTGATTTTAATTAACAGTTTAAAATACATTTATACCTCCGTTTTCGTTCCTGTCAAGATAATTGTCTTCGATGCTTTGCTGAAATTGCGAAAGCTTATGCTCATTTGATGGACAACACCAGCATCAGCGTCTGTAAATTCGACAACTGAAGGTGTTATCTTAATTCCTGTTCCTTCCGCTGTTTCCATTACTTCGTAAAATGCTAAAAAATTTCAAGGTTTAGTATTTTTCATTGTTCTTTTCTGCTTACTGTAGAAACAGTGATTGCAGTCAGCTAGCCAGGTTTACCAAACAGTGTAGATGCCTGCCATTTTTAAATTTGGTGCAGGCAAGGGTGCAATTGATTGGTTGAAACAATGATCAACTGTCATGGAAACCAAATTGTTGAATGTCTTGAAAAACAGCCTCTATCAACAACATGAAATCATTTTTCTTTCAATGGAGAGCTGTGATGAAAAAAGTACATTTGGGTTCTCCTATAAGGGAATCTAATTTCAGGACTTTAACACATTTTTGCTGAAACTAAAATAACGCTATGTTTAGAAAGTGATAAATATCTGTTACATTTAATGGTCTTCTTCTTCTGCAGTTTTTCTCATTTTTTTGCAGGGTCACTGTTCCTCGAGAGTCTCTTCCATTCTTTTCTATCTCCTACTTTGTGTTCATAGAAGTTCTATTCTTGCAATTCTTCCTTTAGTCTGTCTTTCCATCTGAATTTAGGTCTCCCTCTTCTTCTTTGTCCTGGAATTTCCATTGCCATCACTCTTCTTCCAACATAGTCCTCCTCTCTTCTAGTGACAAGATCAAACCAATTCAGTCTTCTTTCTTGCATCTTCGAGCCTATTTCAACTACCTTCACTTTTCTTCGTATTATCTCATTCCTGATTTTATCTCTTCTCGTGACTCCACACATCCAGTGTAACATCCTCAACTCCACAACATTCATCTTCTTCTCCTGTGCCTTCTTCACTATCCAGGCTTCACTGCTGTATAGCATTGCTGGGCGCACAGCTGTTTTGTACACCTTTCCTTTTAGCCTGGCATTCATCTTCTTGTCGCACAGCACATCTAATAGCTTTCTCCAGTAGTTTCATCCGCATTGGATCCGATGCTTTATCTCCACCTCTAGCTTGCCATCTTCACTCACATGCGTCACCAGATACTTGAAAGCTGGAATCTTCTTGATAATTTCCTTGTCCATCCTCGTGTTGTCAAGGTCTTCAAAGTCGTTAAACGAAGATTTTCGGTTTTCGTTCTACTTATCTTAAAACTTTCTCTTCTAGAACTCTCTTCCATCTTGATAGTTGCCTTCGAAGTTCTGCTTTTATCGGACTCGGTCATATGCCTTTTCGAGGTCTATGAATACCACATATAGCCATTTTTGTTTCTCATGATACTTCTCCATCACTTGTTTCAGTGCAAAAATCGGTTCAGATGTCTGCTGTCCTTTAATAAACCCAAATTGGTTTTCAGAAGCTTCGGTCTCACTCTCAATCCTTCCTGTTATCATCCATTCCCAGAGCTTCATAGTATGTAATAAGAGTTTGATGCCCCTGTAGTTGGAACATTGCTGTAAATCGCCCTTATCTTTGTACAGTGGTATTATAGAGCTCTTTTTATATTTAGATGGGATTTTCTCCTGCGAGGAGATCTTTCTCATCATATCCCAGAGTATGTCTATTCCAGCATCACCAAGACATTTCCAAACTTCGATTAAGATGTTATCTGGACCTATTGCCTTGTTCACCTTTATTTCTTTTAATCCTTTCACTACTTACGTACGACTTATGTTCGCTGTTTGCCTTTCATTTGGCATTCCTTCGCCACCTGGTAGTCTCGGGTTTTCTTCATTTAGAAGGCCTTCCAAATAATGGTTCCATCTTCTCTTGATATTTTCATCTTTCATATGTGTTATGTGTGTCTGATCTTTTGTTTTTCTGTCTCTTGATTTTGCAATTCTATTAATCCTCTTCTGCCCTTCTACTGTCTCTAGCTCTTCATACATTTCTTTTCTCACTTCTGCTCTGGCTCGCTTTCTTTTCAGCTTTGTTTGCCGTTTTGAGTCTTTCTTTACTAATCTGATTTCTTTGTTTGTAATACTCCTTTTCAGCCTGTTTCTTCTCCTTAATAACGTCTGTCATTTCTTCATTCCACCACCATGTCTCTTTGTCACCAGGACAGCCTTTTCCCGATGTCTTTCCAAATACTTCTCCTATTCTTAAGTTCACTTGTTAGTTGTACTGCCACCATTCTTCTACCTCATCTTTGAAGCCGATATCACTTAATACTCTTTGACAGAAGTTATCTCTCAGTTCTGCATCCTTTATTTTCCAACACTTAATCTTCAGTAGTGATCTTTTCTTACCTTTTCTTGCTTTCTCGCTTTCTTGATGTTTAGCTCTCCAACAATTGGATGGTGCTGTTTCGCTACACCTTCTCCTTTAATGACTTTGCAGTTCTTAACTTTCCTCATTTGATCTCTTCTGAACAAAATATAATCAAGCTGGGTTTCATGGCCTCCGCTAGCATATGTTATATAATCTCTCTTAAAATAAAACAAATTCAATATTGTCATATCATATGCAACTGCAAAGTCAATTAATATTTTTTTTCGTTATTAATTGTTCCTATGCCATATTCACCATGAATTTTCTCAATTGCCCTGTTATTTGATCCTCTATGCCAGTTAAAATCACCTGCCACTGCTGCTCTCTCATCATTAGGTATATCAGAAAACCAAACCATCCAGGTTTTGCTACAATTTAACCTTTTCTTCTTCATCGCAGCCAACTTGCGGAGCATAAACAATGATAATATTGAAAATACTTTCTCCTATTATCACTTTTACAAACATTATTCTATCATTCTGCCTTGTCACACTAATTTTATTGTCTTTGTGGTAAGTGCTCAACAATTCCTACTCCATTTCTTCCTCTTTTATCTGCTCCGCTACAGAATATCTTAAATCCTTCCCCAAGTTCTCTTACTTTATTCCCCTTCCATCTCGTTTCTTGAGCACATAAAATGTCCAGCTTTCTTCTTCCAATCATTTCTGCAAGCTCCCTTCCCTTTCCATCCATACATCCAATACATTCAGAGTACCAATCTTTATGAAAGATTTCTTGAACTTCCTCTTTCTATCATTTGTTTTTGCCAACCGTGGGATTCGTAGCACCCTCTGCCCATTTAAGAGGTGTACGGGACTGAGGACCATATCATCTGAGAATTCTTCCAGTTTTTTTTCGTTTGGAGCTCATGTTTTAGCTCCGCGGATGCCTTTCCTGTCCGGCAACACTCTGCATTTTGCCGTGCTTGTGACCGTCACTAAAGTAGGTTGGCAAAGCAGTTGAATGATGAAAATAATATCCTAAGATAAAAAAATATTGACCAGGAAATTGTGGATCGTGCGAATTGCTGTAACAAGATATAATACTGTTAACAGGATTTGTATTATACTACAGTATTGTGTTCACATTTTATTTCATAACTTATTTCGTTTTATATCAAATGTAATGAGCCCCTTTTTAAAAGACTTTTATTATTTTTACAAAATCTTTTAAGTTTTCATCTTATTTTCTTAAAACTGTTCAAAATATTGCTAAAGGTTTTAACCCTTAAAAAAATATTACCAGACTGTACTTTAAGAGACAGAACCCATGTACTTCAAATATACTCACATCAGGTTTTATCCTGCCATATTTAAAATTGCGGAGGAGAATATCGGAAGGAAAATGTTAGACATGAATCTGCTAGGGAGGAGGAAGAGAGGGAGACCGAGGAGACGCTACATGGATGTAACAGAAGAGGACATAAGGGGGATGGGAGTGAGAAGGGAAGACGCTGCCGACCGCACAAAATGGAGGCGTATGATCCGCTGTGGCGACCCCTAACGGGGAGCTGCCGAAGGAGAAAGAATAATAATTTGTAGATGATGAGGATTCAAGATTACGGTCACGTCTTCAAACATGTTTTTGAAAAAACACGTAAGTCCCAGTGCAGGATAGAATAGCTGTTGGTGGCAAATTGCGCCTTGTGCTAAGACAGCTACCTAAAATAACAAAGAAATAGTAATGAAAGCATGACGAAAAAATTTGCCTTCCGTAAAGTTTGTGTTTGCTTTTATGCTTATAATTTCGGTTCCAATTGTTATGAGATATGGGGACCCATCAACTCCATTTTATGAGTTAATATTAATGCTATGTTATTGAAACATTTACTTTTCATCATTGTTTCAACCATAGGGGAAATACCATTGCGGTCACCATAGACTCAAACAGTTTATTTCGGAACAGTCGACTAAACGTTCTGGCCATGACCTAAATTGTGCAAAATGGGTTAAACTAAATCGAACTCGCTCTGAATATAGTCGATACACGGTTTTCATGCATCAGATTGGTCTACGCAATAATGCAGACTGCGTATGTGGTGAAATTCAAACACCTCAACAAGTTTTGGACTGCCAAGTGATAGGTATCCGAGGTGAGATCAGAACTGTGATGAAGACTTTCAATTATGGCTTGAGGATAGTATATTGAACGTTTAGTTTTTGTAATTGCTGATCATACGCATATGTATACCACTAATAGTTTTATCGTTGTAACCAGGTTTTTAACCTGAGAGTAGTAATAAAAGACTTGTTTGATGTGGATGATTACGTTAGGCTGACCAAAAACAGATAAAAAATGATAACAATGTTGGGTATTACCTCTTGTTCACTTGATAAGGTGTTACAGTTAGTATATAATAGGTAAAAAAATTAACAACTTTTACTTATTTAAATAAAGTGTGAAATACAAATTCCTTAACATGGACTGCATCAACATAATTGTTGTAGACGTTTCTGTTCATAGTGGTCTTCTTAAATAATGTTCTCAGCAATTGCTTCATGTTTCTGTATGAAAAAAAAGGCTATTGGCTTAATCTTTCCTATATGAATGAAACAACCAGATCCGGTGCTTTAAAGTATTGTTCCTTTTTATGCACATCTCCAGCTGCTGGATAGCAAGGAATAACATTGTCTTTACCACATCCGTCCATTTAGGCCTATTGCATTACAAATTTGTCATTGAGAGGCTTTCCTTTGCAGGGCAATTAAGACTCAAAAATAGTGGCGTGCCAAGGGTTTCAAAAATAACTTTACATTTTTATCCTAGCAATCTCCTTTATAGGTATCAATAATAATTCAGAATAGTCTTAAACCGATTCCTGTTGACATTTGTTTACTCTGTAATGCTTTAGACAAAGCACAATAAAGACGAAAAATAGTCATGAAACCACAGAAGAAACCACAGAAGAGCTGAAATTACTCAATCTGATCTTTACCTTGAGTAACTGGTGCAAATAGATATGTGCCAAGATCACATTCGAAAAATGCCTTGGTCTGTTCAAATAATACTTCAGTAGCGACTCTTGCTTCCTTTCATAGGAAATTACCAACTGCATTGTTTGTTCTTGCATGCAAATTTTCTTTAAAAAATGTATTCGTAGCAATGCGTCATTTTTAGCATTCAATCAATTTTTTTTGGAATCTCTTACTATCAAAAAAATATTCATTAATAACGACATTTTCGCGAAACAAACTTAAACAGACTCATGGTAGACCCTAATTTGAAGTATTGGCATATCCATCAGTCAGAATGCCACAGTATTTACTTGAGATCTCTGCTTCAGGCTTTTTGTAGGTCTGACCCTTAATTCCAAAAATTCATCCTCAAAATCCAAACACCTTTGCTACCCATAAATATACACATATATCTAGAAAACTATGTGTATATATATATATATATATATATATATATATGTACATTCAGTTTTTTGTTCTACTACCAAGATTTTGAGAAATGAGTTTTGAGATCCAGTCCTGTACTTCTCCACAATGTTTCTTGACTGATTTATAGTCTGTTTATGGCTTTGGTTTTTCTATACAGATTTGACAATGGGTTTTATTGACAGGGACATTCCTAAATACAAACAAAGCATACAAATTCGCATTATTTTTTGGGAGTTTTTTATTCGCATTTTTGACTGAAAAAGAAGATGAAAAACTTTCACTTTGTCCTTAAACAGCCATGTCTCACGGCACTCAGCAACAGCATTCCGGATATTTAAGATGCCAAACTCACGCCAATGAATTAACAGATAACAATTTAGACTTTGGACAGCTTTACGAGGTTTTGTATCAATGCCGTTCTTCCTTCATTAATGATTGTATCTGGCAAGACAGTTATAGAGAAGAGTATATATTTTCCATTACAATTCTACCTTTAATGCAATGACCCCTGACGAAAGACATACGCCATTTACATCACTATTATAACTCTGTGATGTGCATTAATTTATCTGCTTGTGCCTTGACCTTTCAAAAAGTTAAATTAAAAGTACTCACCTTCTTTGAACGCCTGAAAATAAGGTTATTTTGTATTTACTCATTTGTTCATTATATCTTTATAACGAATGTTTATACAGGATGATAACTTCCACCGACAATATGTTGATATTATGAATATTTGATATTATGCTGTCGGAGACAAACTATCCGACAGCAAAATATCAAGTCTTCATTTTTCGTAACGTCCGCCCTTAAAACGATACTCTCAAAACCAAAGGATCCAGTTCCACTTGAAGAGAGAGACAAAGACTGCCCTGCCCTCTACATTGGAGAATCAAAGCGTTCCTTGGGTCAAAGAGAAAAAGAACATAAGAGACCCGTTCAAAAAAGTAACATTAAGAGTCATGAACTAGCGGAACACTGCTAGGAAAAGATCACACTTTTGACTGGGAAAATATAAATATTCTGGACAGGGAAATAAATACTAAAAGAAAAAAAAGAAAAGAAGCCATCCATTGCCAACAGCACAGCAATCACACCAACAGCTTCCATCATTACATAGAGGAAACACAATGGCTTCCATCATTACAGAGAAGAAACACAACAAACACAAGACCTGTATGGCGCCACTCCTCAGAACAACTCGACCCCTGTCACTAAGCATGTCCAGACTATCAAACTATAAAAATATCTATGCCTAATTGTTTGAATAGCCTGATGATGAGAAAAGTATCTCCCAAAACGTAACTCAGTAAAACCTTACGACTAACGACATGATAAATATCCTACATCAATGGCTTCCACTGACTCAATAAAATAAAGAATGTTTACGTTTATTCATTCTGTTTGAATCCGTTGATTTGATCTACTTTCATTTGAAAGGAGAGAAGTGTGGATAAAGGCACATTGTTGTCGTTGATTAAACTGTTGCAGTAAATCTCTAAAGAAGAATATAAGGCGAAAGAAAGAGGATGGGTACGGACCTACTGGAATTGAACGCTGTTTTATAAGGCCGCCTTGATCTGCTAAAAATAAAGGAAGAGGAAACGCAAATTCTGTCATTGTAGAGGGAAAAAAAGAGACCGTAACAAATTCCTGTCAAAACAAAGTAGAAAATCGAGTACAAAACCCATTTCAACCAGGAGACTAGTTTTTCTTGCCAGAAACTTTCAAAAGTTCAAACTGTCAAATTAGTAAATGCTGTTACGAAAATTAATCCGTTTATTTGAACAGAAGAAACATAATTTGATCTTTCCGATGTATTCTATACCCAATAAAAATCCTGTTTGCATCATGAAAGTTCATGCCTCATCAAAATATACATCCATTCATACTTTCTTACTAAATACTTACTTACATACTGATTGGAATCACCGTAGTTTCTGTCACACAAAGTAAACTGAAAATGAACTACTTACATTTCTGGCCAATAACAATTTAAAATAACAGGATATAGTTATTCAACAAATATAGTAAAACTTGGTACCTCACTTACAATTAAGTCCCCCATTTCCGAGTATCAAGGAAACATTAACATTCTTGGTATGTACAGGTCTCAAAACGATGATAAGAACAATATTCTTTTGGAAAATCTTACTGATATCATGTCGTAACATGAATGAACATGTCCCTGCTGCCAAAAAAAATTTCCTAAACTAAAGTATAGCATGCCTACAAAAATAAGATCGAGGTTTTTCCAGCAGATTCCAGAGGACTTTAGTTCTTAGAACAAGTAGGGCTTCGAATCTGAAATTGTAATTTTCTTTCACATTGCACTTATCTGCAGCAAAAATATCAGTATTGTCTCACGAATAAAAAATTGAATTTTGAATTTTAACTTCCTTTGAAAATACCATTTTACGGCATTACTTTACAGAAACATTCTAGGTAATATGAAAATAGGCCGCGTGTACAAATCGCACGTCTTGAGTATTTAAGGCGTGCGCTATGTATTTTTCCTAATTCATCTATTGTTTTCCTTTCCGGTTACTAAGAAATATAAGTTGCTGTTTTCAAGAAGTGTTTTTGAGTAATAAACTGGACAAGAATTAAGAAAACTGATTGAAAATTGTAAACAAACGGGCCTACACTTAAGCCTGTAAACAAATGATGTAATTTTTGTTCGTCCCCAAATGCTGTAAATTCTATTAACTAATAAAATTTCCAAAACGTAATCTCGGAATCTTTTTGGAATTGTTCGAATGTATGTAGATTGAAAAGTTTTCAATGGACCCTACAGTCCGTTATTTCCATGTAAAGTCGCTGACTTTCAGATAATTACTGAGGTAGCCAATTTACTAAATCTTCCACGTGTAACATTTATTTCCTTAGTATTGACATTTATCTTTGCTCTGGATTTTCGTTTACAAATTAACAGTTATCAGACATGTTGATATCAAATATTAAGAAACTATGAACAGACCAACACATAATATATTCTTGAACTTCAGAAGATGGCTGGGAAGGAAATTTTTTAGAGTGCCTATCGTGCTATTGATTTCACTGATTTGGGTGATGCATTTGTTATGCAGCTTTTGTAGAAAGCTGCATAACAAGATTCTCTTTCAAGAAGCATGTAAACTGACCACGGTTCCTTAAAACTGGAATGCCAGAGCTTAAGAATTGTCCGAAATACAAACCATAAACCTCAAGCGTACCCGCATTTGGAATGGCCTTTCAGATCAATCATCAGCTACAAAGTGCACTGGTTTAGCGATGCAGGAAAGGAAGAATACCAAAGATGAGTATATCTCAACGCAATGAAGCAGTTTGGAAATGTGGGAACACCATTGATCTCATCATAATTCAAGCTGTACCGGGCCAATCACCAAATGGAAAAGAGATTCAATAGCGCCAATGTCAAGATTCGCAGATGGACGGTAAATCCTTAGCTACGAAGCTGGATGCTAGGAAAGCCAATAAACTTTGAAAAAGAAGGTATGTAGCCTTTGCTAATTTCAAGTCCAAGGTACCTCAAATACTTGCAGGTTATCGCTTTCTTTATCTTTATGTCGTTTCTGCTAAATTTGAAATCTGCTTGTTCATTTGCAACATTTTGAACAGTTTCGAACAGCAGACCTTACGGTTTATCATTTACTAATATTCAGAAAAATACTTTTTACCCGAATGTTTAATGAGTAACTGCTCTGGGTATCCAATTGTTTGCCTTTTTTAATTGAGAAAAGCATGGAATTCCTTTTTTTTTGCTTCAGTTTCTAAACCGTAGTAGGCTCGCAATGGATAATGCATTACTTGTTGCTTTCTGCTTTTGAATTCACACTCTATCTTGTTCATTTCAACTAATTTCACCATTCTTTCGTCTGGTACTCGTTACTACTTTTATCAAGTGCTCTGTTAAGCTTAAAGCTTAATGATTCTCATATTCTGATATGTCTCTTTTATTTTTGTATATTGTAACTCTTCTTGAAGCATGCAGATGTATTAATTTGTTCAAAATATTTTTTTTTGCTAGAGTTCATTTTTTACTCTTTCTTTTTTCTATAACATTGCTTAACCCAGTACCTACCTCAGCGAGGTCTGCTGCTCTATCTGGTTTTATCTTTTCTATTAGCCCGTTATCTTTTATATGGATGTTTGCATTATCTTTCGTTATATCTATGCTAGTGAATTTCATTTTCCTGTCTTATTTTAGCCATTTAGACACAAAATTGTGTTACTCTTTCGCAGGTTCTTTCCATATTATCTACGCCAGTTCTTTTCTTTCAACTTCTGTACTTCTAGTACTCTTGATCATGTTGTTCTCTTTCCCTTTTTCTTTCCCTCTGGTGTCCATATGAAAGCTACTCTACAGTTGTCGTTCGATCTCATGTAAGTTCATGATCTCCCCTACGTAATCCTGACGAGCCAGAAGATGCGGAGCTCTCCTCTCAGATATTTCCTCTAAAACGTTTCCAGTCTGGTGGTATCGAGTTTATTTAAGTTCCACATTTCAGCACTCTAAAGGAGCGCAGACATTACATTGCTGTTACAGATTCTAATCATAGTCCTATTACTGTACTCATTAGACTTTCAAAGGGGGTTTAGCATGGCAAAGACGCATCTTCCTTAGGCATAATCTATGTTTGATGCTTTCTGTTGATCCTCCTGTCTTGCTTATTATGGTGCCAAGGCATGTAAAATTTTCATATCTTTAGAATTTCTCCCCTTGCTCTCAATAGAGTGTATTTCCTTGTTGTTTAATCTCAACACCTTTGTCTTGTCTGTGTTGGTATAAAGACCAATGCATTCCGTATGTTTACAACAGTCGTTTTGTCCTTTCCTTACAGCTTGGTGACTGTTGTATAGGAGGGTGATACCATCAGTGTAGCTCAAACCTTCATGCTGGGTGGTAATCTTCCTTCTTATGGCTGTTCTCTTTGCAGTGCTTGTTTTCATCATAATTCAGTCCACATCAATAATTAAAAGGAGTCCTGAAATCACACGGCCTTGTCTAACTCCAGTTTTGCCAGAGAACCAATCTGATGTTTGTCCGTTGTTGATGACAAAACTACTATTTTCCATGTATGATCCTTTAATGATCTCCACGGAAAGATTATGGTTCCTATAGAGCTTCAAGATCTCCCAGAACTTCTCTGTTGATCCTATCAAAGGCCTTATGGAAGTCAATAAAGGTAATGTACAGTGGTGATTGCCATTCAATGCACTGTTTAACGGTGTTTTAGCACACAAATATGTTGGTTTGTCCCGTGTCTCTTTCTATATGCTGCTTGCTCATTTCTCATTTTCTCTCCTACTTCTTTCATAATTCTCTCTATAAAAGGTCTGCAGAAAATATTTCCAGGTATGGAGAGCTGTGATGTTCCTATACTATCATTACATTTAGTAAGGTCACCTTTATTTGGTATTTTAGCTATTATCGACATATTTCAGTCACCTGCCCTATTAAATCGTTTTTCTTACTTTTTCGCGCATGTGCAGCAATCTCTTGGATGTTATCTTATTTCCAGCTGTTAGCATTTTCCCATTGATCCTGCCCACACCTGCTGCGCTACCATTATTTAACTTTCTTACTCCCTGTTTCATCTCTTCCTCTCTTAAAGGACCAGTGCTAATTTTCGCGGTGGTTTGAATATTTTTGAAGTTACACTGATCTTCTTTCTCATTTTTCACTCCATTGGTTCTCAATGTTCAAGACTTTCTTTAAATGTTCCCACATCTTTCAACTATCTGATCCTCTTCAATGAGTAGTATACCATTCTCGTCTTCCATACCAGTTGTTTATTGCCTTTTTTTAATTACACATCAGCTTGGTAATCCTGTGTAGAGTTCCGATGTCACTGATCTGACCATTTTGCGCTTATCTGCCATAACCCATGTCTTTACATTCTGTCCACTTCACAATATTGATGTTTGATGGCATATTGTCTCTCGAACCTTGCACAGTTTACTTCACCTTTCATTCTTTTCTTCCTATCTACAGCTTTCTTAGTTTCACTGTTTATCCATTCTTTATGCTCTCGCTGTTTCTTGTCCAGGATTTTCTTACTTGTCTCTTTGTAAATTGTGGTAAAGTCTTCCCAGTCTCTTTGTATATTATCCTTGTCCATGGTTTCTTGCATATTTTCCTCTAGTGCTTTAAAACTGTCCTTTAATTCTAATGTAAACTGTCTTTGGGTATCCTTTTGTTTCAGGAGTGCATTGTTATATGTTCTTCTTTTGCTGGTGTTCCTGACTTTGTGTCCTGACAGTTTAAGCTTCACCTTGCCTACTTTGAGGTTGTGGTAATTTCCAGTATCTGCATCTCTCATGACTCGGACATCAGCAAGAAATCTCCCTTATCTCCAATTGATGATGAAGTGGTCAATTTGGTTTGTCTCTGTTATTTGGCGAGATTCATGTGTATTTGTGAATGTCTTTATGCTTGAAAAGTGTGTCTCTGATTACTAGATCATTTTCTTCCCATAACTCGAAAAGTCTCTCATCACTCTCCTTCATGTTGCTTAAGCCTCTTTTCTTCCCTACTTTTTCTTCATGTGATCTTTGTTCTTACAACCCACTTTGGCGTTTGCATCTCCCACAAGGATCAGCATATCATGATTTTGTGTTAACTCAATCTCCTTCTGCAGTTGCTCATAGAAAATATCCTTCCCCCATTCGTCAGCATTATTGGTAGGAATGTAGATCTGAATGATGGTGGATTTCACATATTTTAATGTAACCAGTGGTGTTTTTACGGGCAGGTGTGATTAGCACCTCTCTCTGGTGATAACTTGGCTGTTGCAATGGTGTATGCTGTCATTGCGATGCATGTTTATTGGACGTATAGAAACTAAAACTTTCAGATCAGGTTGAAAATTTGATCAACTTATAATAAACGAATGATTTGAATTAACAGGAAGATGTGGAATTTCTTAGAAAAATCCAAAAGCTAAGAAATAACCTTTAAATATTGGTACAAGCAACAGAGCTTATAAAGAAAGGAAAAGAAGACACGCTCGTAATTAGCCTTATTTCCCATCACAGACTTGCAACAAGTAGATAAGCGTATGGTTTACATAAATTACATCTTATGCTCCGATTGACGACTTTTAACAGTTTCAAAATATTACTAGCACGAATGATGTCCCTTAAAATAGACATTTTATTGAGGCTGATAGAAAAATTCAATAAGCTGGAGGGGGAGGTTATTCAAGAGCTGAGAATGGTCATAGTTATTAGAGGTTGTGGTGGAAATATTGTAATTATTTAGAAAAAATTTCAAATACAACTGTGAGGGGCAAAAAAGCTTTCTAAAAATGCGTACATAGTTTGCCACGTCTGGTCGAGTCTTGCAGAAATAACTACAGTACTCACTTCAATATACAAGCCCTTTTTTCCCTCTTAATAATGATTATAACAATTATATTGAATCATCAGCTCCTAAAATTATGAGGAATATTTTCAGGTTCATTCAAATGAAACAATTTTAAGTTAATAATTCAGCTCCTTTTCAAAACTTTTGTTGTGAAGAAGTTTTCCATGAACCAGTGAATTTTGATGGCATGAAGGGCATCTGCACACTAAAAGCCACATCTGTTCGAAGCCCGAAGTCAATTTGTCTGATTTAAGCGTCATTTTCAGATTGAAAGGCCAATTCTGTGTGCACTACCAATGAAAGGCAAAAGGCTGATAAAGCCTGTCGCTTCCTACGTCTTGGATATCGGTAACTTAAAAGCGATAAGGGCAAGGCATATTGATCCTTCCAATGCGTATTCCCTTACCACTAATCCAACAGTTTATTTGGATGTAGCTGCAGCAACCACTTTACAGAGGTGTTACTTTCCAAATTGCGTGAGTTATTTTTTTCCCTCAGAACGGAAGGATTTTTAGTTTGGTAAAAGACGTTATTGAGTATTTTTTATGTAAATTGACGTTGTTTGTTGTTTGAACTGCACTTAATATTTTTCACTTGTTTCAGTTCGTGTAACATTTAAAAGACTGATACTTTTACAAAACTGTAACTTTGAATTTCTTTTGTAGGCTATAACAATTTTGAAAGAAAGCTTGGGGTTATTTCTCTATATATTTTATTATTTATTATTTCCCCTCCTGTTTCTCTGAAATTTTCTCTTAACTTTTTTGTCTTGTTGGAAACACAGTGCCCCCCGCCCCTTTAAATCCAAAACATCATTTTCTGCAAAGTTCTTTGCAGGGGAAAGTCAGGTAGGTGAAGGAGTTAGTGATCTTTATTTGGGTTAAGGGGGAAACAACTATTGGGAGGGACAATTTCACTATATTTGATACGAAGTTAGTTGTTGGCACAGAAAATGTACCGTATCAGGAGGATACCGTTAGTGGGGAGGACAACTGTATCACCATTCCCGCATGCACCTTGCAGCGGCCCGGTTGTTTTATTGGTATTGTTGCTGTTGTAGTTGGTTGGGACGCACTGGTGCCAGACAAACAACACGCATGGCATTACCGTGCAGTGAAATTTAAACAATTTGTTTTGTTGGGGGCAAGAGAGTTTTCACCGTCTCAGTTGTTATATTTCAAACTGCCGTACTTAACTTTCTCAAATTAATGTTTCTAAACAATTCCTATGCAGGATTTCTTACAAAAAGACAAGGCTTTTACAGCCTTCTGCCAAATGCAGTCAGACGATTTGTAAGTCTGTACCGATGCATCCTCGAGGCAGAGAAAAAAACACTTGGGAAGATATGCAGTTGGGGGTCGTGTGCATTGGAGAGGAAATTTGACTCTTCTGTTCTCACCGGTAAGTTATGGGCCTGCAAAGTATTTCACAGCTTACGTTCTATGGGTTTTGTAAGATTTGTAATCTTACAATTTACAAAACGGTCCGGTTATTAGCCAGACTTGTTTACAGTTATGTATTTGATCGAAAATAAAACACTTCGATTCTTTTTTCAGTTTGTTGTCTTGTATCAGGCTATTTTTGCTCAACGATAGTCATTTTTCACAATTTATAGGTCGACCACTATGTCATTTTTAGAGTCATTTTTCACAATTATCAAACATTGGTGAATACAGATCAAATGCTTTCCTTAAAGGAACCTCCAATATTCTAGCCAACAAAACTGTCACAATGGCTTTTGAACCGAACTTGCCATTGGCTGAAGTATCAACATGGTTTGATGTGGTAATTCAGTAATCATTCATTGTGGACAATGCCATTTGAAAGGGGTATCAATTAATTTACAGTTTAAGCCAGCATGTTAAACTGATCAATTTTACAGAATTTACTGGCAATTATATACAAATTTAGTTTAGTTTCTTATGAACCAAGGCATTTCTTACAAAACCAACAGCTACAGTTCCTTATTAAACCAAATTCTTTATTTTTTTTCGTACCATTTTTGAAAACAATTTTTTCCCAGAGCCCATGGCCCGTTTTTGCCCAAGGTTACGGTGAGTAGTAATGCGCAGGTTTGGAAGTGGGACGACTGGTCAGATCTTGAAATGATGCTTACAGAAATTCATTTGTTTACCTTCCAACGTCAAAATGGTGGTGTTATTGTTTAATAAGAGATTATTTAAGAGGCAAAGACACCGCACAATTGTTGATCTGCGGAGTGTGCCCGACTGAACCGTGTGATGAGTCACATTTTTATTTAATGGTAAGTGAGTGCAGCAAAGAGCCCGTTTAATTGAGCAATTGTGGTAACTCTCCCGCGAAAGTAAATGCAGAATCACCATGGGGTATTAATCAGATCACAAACACAGGACATGGCGACGGTTAAATGCAGACGACATGTCTGGCTTTTTTTCTTCAACTACGGTTTAATTACAGTCGTGCATCCATAATCCTCATGACGTGGCGCCTGAGGCCATGGTAACTGACGATTAAGTACAGATGGAGTATCTCTGTGGCCGTGTTAGGCACAGAAAGGCGGTGTCGAGTAAAGAGTAAGGGAAGAGGGTAGAATATCTTACAGTTAACTGTAAAAATTTCGAAAAAAAGTTATATCATCTATGGAGGGCATTGGCATTGATGAAGGTATATGAATGTTTTTAAGTGACAAAAAAACCCTTGCCACATTCAAATGTTTATGAAAAACCACTCGGAAAAATCATATGTACAAAGAAAGTAGTTTCATTGGACCCAGAAATCCAGCTCACTAGACAACGAATAACTCAATTGTAAGAGGATTCTGCTAGGTAGTAAGGCCTTTAGGAAACCCCTGATATCTCTGGTAACAGCAGAATTATACTATGCCACAGAAATAGGAGAGGCCACTCCACTTCTTTGAGGAAGCAGAGTGCCACAGTTCCTTTATTTAATCTATTGTATGATATAAATTGTGACTGAATACAAAAGCAATTGAAGAAGGTAGGGTGATGGAATGTTACATCCAAAAGTTCTAACAAGCTGGAATGTTTAAGGCATTAAATTGAGAGTTGGCAGTATTGAAAACAAACCAACAGCATGATTGAAAATGCTCAAAATGTGTAGAAATGATACATGACCAAGTCTTGTCCATTTCAATAACTAGAAGTGTTTAGATTGGAAAAACCAAGGTTATAGCAGTTGCAGATGCTGTATGAAAGCATAAGGAGGAAATAGAAAGAAAACTGTAAAAGAACAATCACACTACCAATGCATGTAAACAACTCCTTGACCAATAAACTGTGTTTAATTTGTACACTCCATTTGCTTCTTGATGTCAGAATTAAGAAAGGGTATTCAAAGGTTTTTTCACATTTTGTTAAAGAAATGAGAAACAACTAAAATTTCATACTACTTTCAATGAAAAAATCTCAATACAGGCAGACACTGAAGCATTTCACACAATGATAGTAGTTCGGATTTCCTAATTTGCCATTTCAACCCATACCTGAATTTTGATTTACTAACCTGATATAGTCCACATTTGCAGTTTAGCTCAAAACTTGTTGATGGATTTTGATGTCTTGAGAAAAAAAGTTTTTTTTTCTTTATCTGTAATTACATTATAAAAGCTTGCAATATTGCACAGTAGAGATAATCCTAAATGTATTTGCTTGTATTTAAGAGAATATGGAACATCATAATAAATTATAAATATAGTAAGATAAATGAGGAGCCATGGTATAATGGCTAGTGCAACTGCACTGTAACCAAGAGGTTCTGGATTCTATTCCTCCAGCATGCAACTTTGAAACTTCACAAAAGAAAAAGCCATTGGTTGGCATCAGAAAGGTTATCTGGCCAAGAAATTCCTCACTGCCAAATCCAAGTCCCTTTCAAGGGCACCATCTGAGCCCTAGTTAGTAGGGCTCAAACAGTGCCCTTCTAGGGAAAATGATATAAAAACAAAAATAGTAGGATAAATGAAATTAAATTTTCAGGGCCAAAGTAGATACCTTAAAAGATGTTATCTCCAAGACCCATATGAGACTAAACCAACTTTTAACTTCTCCCAGTTATTTTGCAACATTATCCAAAAACTCGTAGGTTTTGTGAAGAAACAACACCAGAATATATATTAGCTCTATAAAAAAGGTACTTAAATCCAGTTTCAGTTTTCAAAAATGGACCAAAACAACCAAAACTTGAAGTCTTGAATGAAACTTAGTATGTTTTCGACCCTGCTAAAGTGAAAACATTTTTGCAAATGTTGCAAAGGACTTCCCAAAAGTAATCAATCAGAATTACCACACACATAAATTCCATAGGATCTTCAATACAAATAGTGCCAAAGTTGGTTTCAGTTAAACCAACAATGTTGTGAAAATAATGGAAGTCACATGAGAAAAAGCTATCATAAATACCTTAAAAACCAGAATCAAAACAGGCAAAAAAACAATTGCCTGTTTAAGGGTAATAGACAAATATCACCTTTTATTTGCCTATGTGATGCCACAACAGCTAACTTCCCAAAATTGCTATACACACCTTTAATGAAAGGAAAATTACAATACAATAAGGATAATAACTCATACAGCAAGAACTATGCAAACTTTATGTCAATGTATGTATATTTATGTGCTATGTACATTTTGTTTTTTAATATTTGTTATTTAATATGTTTTTTTTGGGTGCATTTCTAGTTTTAATTTATATGGTTGACCTTCACCAGGAAAGTAAACCTTCAAATGTTTTCAGACCAAAAGTAACACTTCCAATAACTTATTACAATTCTAAGGTAGTTCAAAACTATTAAGGTACTGTTGGAACTTGGGGTGGTCACATTTTAGTTTTTGTATGGAGATAATGGTAATCTTGAAAATTTTAAGTTGAAGGTGCTGCATAATGCCACTCATTGGTTACTTTTTTCCCAAACTATGCTGTAAAGTAAATATATTCATACATGAATTATGAATACTTTCTGTTTTTCTGGACCCATACCCAGTTGTATTTGAAGAATGTATATACTTTTATTAGAATTTGGCTTAATAGTATGTAATTAATCAGGTTTAAAAATAGAAAAAAAAAGATCTTTGCATTGTTACTTTATGTTAGGCTTTTCTATCCATTATTCCTTTTTTAATAGACATTAATATGTTAACTGGCTTTAGGTTGTCTTTTTTAGATTTAATGCTTTTCTGTTTTCATGAGAAATTATGGGATTCATGTTTCTGTGGTTTTCTGGAAGCAGTTGTTTAAAAATTGGGGGCTTCTTAAAAAATATCTCCAAGGCATAGATTAGTGCAAATTTCCCAATATTTGATTGGCATATTTTAAGAACGTGATGGATTGCAGACACTAGTTTTCCAAGTCAGAAAATTTCAGCTGGTAATCATTAAGAAAATTAATGCTAAAAGTCAGTTGGTATCGTAGGTGTCAAATGCTTAAAGACATTCAATTTCTTCAAAATTTTGAGAACTTTGAAAAATTCAATTTCATTCCAATTGAATAGCAGATTATATGATTATTTAATTTATAGCTAGATACTTAAAAATAGAATTGTAATGTAACATAAGAAAGGTTAATGCAGAGCAACTAGGGTAAACATGCAGAGGATAGGAACAGAAACAATACAAAGATGTGTACCAAGTAAGAGCCATTAGAATAAAACTACATGCATNAAATTAATGCTAAAAGTCAGTTGGTATCGTAGGTGTCAAATGCTTAAAGACATTCAATTTCTTCAAAATTTTGAGAACTTTGAAAAATTCAATTTCATTCCAATTGAATAGCAGATTATATGATTATTTAATTTATAGCTAGATACTTAAAAATAGAATTGTAATGTAACATAAGAAAGGTTAATGCAGAGCAACTAGGGTAAACATGCAGAGGATAGGAACAGAAACAATACAAAGATGTGTACCAAGTAAGAGCCATTAGAATAAAACTACATGCATCTTTCAGCTTCCACCATAAACGATACAGCATCTGTCAAATCATGGGCTGCTGATGTATGGAAATAGCAATGGAGTAATACAGACAGATAACTTTCCAAATTTATTCCTGAACCTGCTGTGAGACCTCCAGAACATGACCTGAAGCATGAACAATGGGTGTTCTTAAATCGATTATGACCTGGATATATTTCATGCATGGTCTAAGGGACAATCCATTTTGTCATTGTGGTGAAATTCAATCCCATCAATATGTATTGATTTGCAAAATGATAGGTATTTGAGGTGATATCAAAACCTATTGATGAGGACTTCTGTTTGTGGCTCCATGACAATGTCTCAGATATTCATCTTTTTTGTTGATCATGCACATATATAGGTCTGTCCATAGCTGATTACCTGACCCATTTCTAATAGCTGCTGTTCTATAATTGTACATGTTTCAGCATACGTAATGCAGGTTATTAGAGCCTATGACTATTCAAGTCATTTTCATGCTTCCATATAAAGACAAGGGGCATTCTTGTGAAATGGTATGATAGACCCAGTTTTATTACTTGTGTTATGTACAAAGCTTTATCTCTAATTTCCATTCAATTTGTTTTGTGTTTTAAGGTACTTTAGTCCCAATATTTAAATAGTTATAAAAATTTGTGCTGTACTTTGTTGCTATACTGTATTTACTATTGAAAAGATGGAGAAGCTAGAAATGAGAGATAAAAGAAGATGGTGGTTAAAGTTTGAAAGACTTGTTTATTGGTAAATGTTGGTTGTTTACTAAACTATTTTAACATTATGGGCTTGTTATGTATGTACTAAATTTGTAATTGCATCCCACTTCAGGTAGTTATTACTCAAATGATGTTCATCATCAACAACAGACAATGAAACCACCAAATGTACTTGTGCAGACAGATTCAGACAGCCGATATGCTGTATGGAATAAGCTTTTGGCTGAAGTGCTCTATGAAGATCAGTACACAATATATCAGCTTCCCTTGTCAAAATTACTATCAACACCTTGGGTTGATAATTGTATTCTCCTGATAATTGATAGAGAAAATGAGATTTTAAAGATGGGAGTAGAAGTAGTTCAAAAATACATAGCTAGCAATGGCAAAGTTCTGTCATTCTCACCTCTCAATGCAGATATAAAATGTGAAGATGTAAAGTATCGTGCTGAAGTTAGTTCTTGTGAGCACAGTCTCATTAAGCCATTTGTTGGGACTCTGCAGAGATGGATGAAGAAAGGTAAGTTCTGAATACATAAATTAATATTTTGTGATGGTGAAAACTGATTGGTTTTGCAAACTTGCATTATGGTTTATGATTTTTACCAGAAATCATTTTTCTGCAGTAGCTTACAAAGCCTTGTTTATGTCTGAATGTTTAAGTGCTTTCAGGTATCAGGCAATAATTCTATACATTGCCTCTGAGTACCCCTTTTCCCCCTTTTTTTCTTTTTGGTTTTAACATCATTTCCCCCCAGTATTAAGTCACAGCTCCTCATTACCTAATAATTTCTGAAATTTTTCAATTATTTGGAGTGGAGCTGCCAAGTACTCCATATCATGTGGAGTTTTCTCTGGGTAAAGTATACATAACTGCCTAGTTCAATGCCAATGGAAATATAATTATAACCTAACTTAGCTGTCACTCAGTTATTAGTAAGATATTTGAAAAATTGATTGGGATGGAATTGTTAGTGTATTTGGAAAAGCTTGTGCCTTTTTGGATTTTATTCCTCTCCATTGACTTTTTTTTCATGGCTGTGTGTATCAGAGAGTATGTAACATTCCTTTTCATAAGAAAATAGCATAAAACACTGTTGTGGTTTGATTTGCTGAGTAATCAGTCTGATACAAAAACTGCACTCTTAAGGCTCAGGGGGAAAAAGCTTCATTGAGAGGATCTTCTATTATTTTTTTTGAGAAACATCATCATCATCATCATCATATTCGGTTTAACGTCCGGTTTACATGCTAGCATGTGTTGGACGATTTCTTGAAATTGACTTCCAAGTTATCCTATCCTTCACTAGGTCTCTGCTGACACCTTTTTGTTTCAGATCCATCCTTATCACTTCCTCCCATGTTTTCTTTGGTCTTCCTCTGCCAGTGGTTCCTGCCACCTTGATTGTTCTGCATCTACTTGTCCAAGCATTCTTGTCCATTCTCTCCACATGACCAAACCAACGAAGCCTCCTATTCTGCATACAGCTGCCAATACTGTCCAGATTCAATCTCCTTCTGAGTTCATTAGAACTGAGCCTGTCCTTTAGACTTACGTTGCACATCCATCTTATCATTCTCATGTCATTCCGCTCCATGCGGCTGACATCTTCAGCTTTCACTGGCCAAGTTTCACTGCCATACATCATTGTGCTACGTACACATGCCTGGTAGACTCTACCTTTGGTAGGTAATGGCAGAGCTCTGCTGGTTAACAATGGCATCAGCTCCCTGAACTTACTCCATCCACTGTTAACCCTTGCTGTAACACTTGCACCAGCTCCCCCCTCAGCTCCAAGGGTGTCACCAAGGTAGCAAAACTTCTGGACAACTTCAATATCCTCATCCTCCAAATGCACTTTATGTAGGTCTAAGTCACAGGTTGCCTCTCCTTCTTTGCACCTCTTGCAGCTAAAACGGTTAGTTTCTGTCAGTTTGCCCTTTATTCCACTGCACCGTTTATGTACCCAGTGCTTGCAAGTACCACAATAGATTGAGTTGCTCCCAACTCCCTTCCCACAGACTGAACAGGGAAACTTTCCTTTCTCCAATGGCTTTCCTAAATTGCAACCACTGACCATCACTTTTGTCTTGCCCATGTTCACTCTCAAACCTTTACCTTCCAAACCCTTCTTCCAAGTCTCTAATTTAGCAAGTAGACCATCCAATGTCTCACAGGAGAGAACCAGGTCATCCACATATAGCAATTCCTCTGGGCAACCCTTTCGAAACTCCTCTCAACTTGTAATCACTTTCCAATACTACAAAATGGAAAACTGTATGCTATTTTTGAAATGCCAAAAAATTAGAATGTGGATGAAATGAGGATTTTGAACCCTGAATTGTATTGAGTAGTTTCTTAAACAAAGAATAACAACCCAAAATTACAAAACCAAGCAAGTTAATTGAGGATCATATAAAGTAGGTTACCCCTCCCCATCCCTGACTCTGCCAAAACTAAAACCACATTAAGTATAAAAATTTAATCAACCCATTGTGATTGAAGTATTTTTAATATAAACTAAAATAGTTAATCAGTTAAAAGAAACGTTTGAAATAGAAAACATTAGATATATGTAGAAGAATTGAATTTTTTATGTATTAGATGGTGGATCACCACCAGATCAAAGACCATTATCTGATTTGGAGATACTATTGGCATATAAAGGCCATTATTTGCCTTCCTGCAGCACTAGAACTATGATTTTTTTTTAATGCCAAAGAATCCAGTGTAGATAAAGTGTGGATTTTGAACCCTAAATAATATTGGATAGTTCCTCACTCAAAAAGTAACATAACTCAGAAATACAGACTTTGAGAAGTAAAACAAGGATCATTTCAAAAAGTCAAAAATTATATCCATGCTGTATGATTAAGGTATATTTTTTATAAACTAAAATAGTCAATTGGTAGAAAGAAACTGTTTGAAATAGAGAACATTAGAAATATGCAGAAGAATTTAAACTTGTATGTATGAAGTTATTAGGTATTAGCAGGAACTTACATCAATTTAGTTCTGTCAGACATCACTTTGTCACAATATAGCATATTGTGTATTGTTGTTTTTGCAAGAAGATCCTTATGTGGTACAATTGAGCTCAAAACAATATACAGAATCAGTCTTTAATTCACTGTCTGCATTAGTTTCAGAAAGCCTAAAGAGAATGTAATGGTTGACTTTGGAAAAAATGTGACATAAATAGCTGTGTATATAAAAGGATTTATAACAAAAGAACAAAATTACACATCATCTATTCCCACTGCAACAGCCTCACATTTCTATGCAAGGGCAATATCAACCCCTTCACCACCTTAAGCTGAACTGTTGCTTGTTAAGGGGGGGGGGGGAGAATGAGGATTTTAAAAAAACAACAATTAACTACTCAACAACAGGGCTACTGATACTGGAATGTATTGGGCTTACTGAGGAATGTACTGGCAAACAGATGTTTTTTAATAATGCACTTCTATAAAGTTGTAAATAAATTAGGTAGAGACAGGCCATATTTAAAACCAGTGTAAATTTTCTTCATACAAAATGAGTAAATGTATTGAAATATACTGGATTTTGCCAGACAGATTGTACTGGCAATTTGAAAAAGGAACTGGAAAATGTACCTGACTGTACTGGAATTTTACCCCTTTTTCTTCGTAGGGAGCTTCATCATCATCATCATCATCATCATATTCGGTTTAACATCCATTTTACATGCTAATCAACGCGAATCAACTTGTGCTTGGTACAATTAACTGTATAATTTAAATTGAATGTAGAGCAGTTTCCTGCTTTTATAAAATTTATCATCTAGTGATGTCATTGTATTTCTTTTTATAGCAGTGTAAAAAGGACACTGCAAAAAAGTGCTATTTGAAGGTAGAACAATATAGGACCAAGAAAACATGTTGTAATACAAAGTTAACAGAATGTTCATTGGTATAAAATACGAAAGAACTATTATTATCTACCACTCAAAACTTAAAAAAATCCTCAATAGCCGTTTACTCTATAGGTCTTACGTTTTCTAGGTTTTTGTGTTGGACGATTTCTTGAAATTGACCGCCAAGTTATCCTATCCTTCACCAGGTCTCTGCTGACACCTTTTTCTTTCAGATCCATCCTTATCACTTCCTCTCATGTTTTCTTTGGTCTTCCTCTGCCAGTGGTTCTTGTCACCTTGATTGTTCTGCATCTACTTGCCCAAGCATTCTTGTCCATTCTCTCCACATGACCAAACCAACGAAGCCTCCTATTCTGCATACAGCTGCCAATACTGTCCAGATTCAATCACCTTCTGAGTTCATTAGNCACTGATGACAATATTTGAGCTTAAACAACAAAAAGAACAAAAACAAGAGTAACAGGGGGACCAACAACAGGACTCCAAATCCAAACCCACTAAAAGCCTCCAAACACAATGAACACACTTTTGTTACATCTTTTTACCCCCACTGACTCCACCAATTCAACTACCCCTAAGAAGGCTAAGTTTTAAGACAGAAACATAAAAACAAAAGGAAATGAATTAGCAGAAAATGATACATCAAATGTTTTAACTGCTACCACTTAATGAGATAATGAAGTGCTTGCAATCACAGAACTTTTGGGTAAAGCCCCATTGGACTGCATACTAGTCTGACAAGGTCAAAAAATGCCATTAGAATGCTTGCTTAGATGAATGGGAGGAAACTCAAATATTTGGTCCCTTAACTGCTATGGCATTGGTGATCTAACAAAGTGAAAACTCTTTTTTCCTTGATTGAAACCATGAAGCAAGATGTTTTCTTTCTCCAGGAAACATTGTTTCCAATAATAAGAAAAACCAAACAGAATTATACTCCAGAAACTGTTCAAGCCAATGCTTTTAAGCTTTTGCTCAACCAAGCTATTTATTTCATACAGCCATATTTTTTTATTTTTTTTTAGTTTTAACGTCATTTTTCCCCAGCAATTGGGGCTCAGACGGTGCCCTTCACTGGGACTTTGATTTGGCAGTAAGGAATTTTTTGGCTGGATGCCCTTCCTGACGCCAACCAATGGCTTTTTTCTTTTCGCAAAGTTCTAAATTCTCCTTGACAGCTCGGGGAATCGAACCCGGAACTCTTGGTTACTGTGCAGTGCACTAACCATTAAGCCACGGCTCCTCATATTATTTGGCAAAAATCTAAATAAAAAGATTGAGGAAAAAAGCACAGTTCTTCATAAGGTTGAACAATTCAGTAGCATTTATCCTTAATTTTTTCATTGCAAGTAGCTTGTATATACTCACCACACTGGGGCAGTGGTCAGAAATATGTTTTCCTTCCTTACTCAACTTTTAAAATTGAAATCTTTCTCAGATGTTACATGGAGACTGTTCTTAGTCAAAACATGAACAAGTATAATGGAGAGTAAACTGTGGCAAGATGCTATGTGCCAGTGCTGAAGACCTACCTAAAAGCCATTAATTTACAAGGCACCATTGGACTTGGGCATTGAACATTAAACTATTGCAAATTGTCATTGGATCTATCAAGTACAGCAATTTTCTCCAACACTTTAAATTTGCCAAAATTGAGCCATTCACTCTTTCAGATCACATTGCCATTACAAATCAGAGCATCTCTTGTTTTACTCAATAGACCAGGACCAAGATACTGAAAACTGAATAGGGCTTGCTTCATAATATCAGAAATTCAAAGCAAAATTAGCTTTTCTGGTTCTCCAGACAGGCTGGTTTTCATAATCTGCATGCCTGGCTGGAGATGGGAAAAAGAAACTAAAATACTTTATATTCATTTGTCAAAACATTTAACCAGGAAAAAAAATTTCCCCCCAAAAATGAAAAGTCACCATAACATCTGACAACAACTCTTAGCTTTAGGGAGACAGGAAACCATTCACCGCTTAATGGAGTAATTAATGCACTTTGATATCCAAAGAATGGAGGGAGCCAGACTCGGGTGTTGGTAAAAGTTCATAACTTTTAAAGAGCAGCCCACAAATTATTTCTTTTCCTTTGGGACAGTGAATAGTAATAAGAACACATATACTTCTCCTAAAGGTAACCAAAACATTTCTTGTGACAAGAATATTGTAGCTCACCCAGCTAGTTTCTACAAAACCCATTTTGGTTTTCTCCAGACTGAAAATTAAGTTTAACAAATTGCTTTCTTTTATTGATAAAATTCAGCCCAACATTGCTGTAGACATACTAGGTGTGCCAAAAAACCTAAAAGAATGACATTGGGCATTAATACCAGCAAGCAACATGAAACCTTGGCATTAATGGATTTTCTGCCAAATTCTACTTTACAATTCTGGGATGCCCTGGACTAATCACTCATAGATGTTTTAAACCTTTCTTTCAAAATGGAGCATTTTCTGGTATCAATGAGACTAGATTTGCTACTACTCAAATATGGATGAGAGATAAAATAGACCTCATGAACTGGAGACCCAACTGCCACAACCCTCCATAGGGATCAAGTATGCAATGACCATTGATGTTCTATTTACACAGGGCACCATGTCATACTGTCAGCAGATAAACAATTCTTTTGCCCTCCTAAAGATAGACATAGAGGGGGCTTTTGATTGAGTTAACAGGTCATTTTTAGATAAAACAATGACCAGAATGAACTTTTGGTCAGTCTTTTGTAGTGGCTTGGATCCCTGTATTCAAACAGTAACTTGTAAACAGTAGCAATGGACACCTGTCCTTTCACACCCATGCTTTACTGTCTTGTAGCTAAAATGCTTCCCAGTGCAATTCTCCAAATGGCAAAAAATTCAAGGCCCAAAAGTACCAGGTTGTGGTGGAGAGGTCTGTATCTTACAGTTTATAGACAATGCTAAAATATTCCTAAGTGACCAAAAATTTCTTGCCACTACACAGACCATTGTCGCACTAGATGAAAAGGCCAATGGGTCCAAACTCAATCTTTCTAACTTATACTTACAACTTTTCCAATCCCAATAAAAGTGTTTCAGCTTTATAAAGGACTCATTTTTAGGTTTTTATGGGAAAAGGGTGATGAAGCTCTTGCAACAACCTCCTGGATTTCTGAAGAGAAAGGAGAATTAGGCATGACACGTTTAGTGTAGAAACATAGGAACTTGTTTTTAATAACCACAGAGGCATTCTTCAATGTTCCAAAGCAAAATGACTTTACCTGGCAAGGTACCAGTTTGCTGAACATCTCGTCTTCAAAAGACAAGTTTTTCCACTGGAATATGCTATAAAACTGTCATTGAAAAAACTCCTATTAGCAAAAGCTGATATTCCTGGATCAAGAGAATAGGAAACTATTTATGCAGGCCTTTTGACAAAGCAGAAAAGGACAACTTTTCCAACATCTTTATCCTATCACCAGAAATTCTATCTACATCATTAGGCATCAGAAATGTAATCCCAAAATGCTGCAATTGCAACTATGTGGAAACAACACCCCATATATTTGTCAATTCCAAAACCATCAAGAGATTTGCGGTGCTAATCTCATTCTTGAAGAACTGTTAATCTCCGCATTTCTTACAAACATACAACACATTTTCTACTATAAATTTGTAAATCAGATTGCAGGAAAACCAAAAAATTCCTGTTATACCTTGGCAAGCTTGCTACGCATTGCCTCTGGTGTTTTTGCAGAAGAAGACATTTTCACGACAGTTATGATAAAAATTCCGTGTTAGGCCTATTTAAAACTAATCTCACTTTTAGAATGTAAATACCTATCTGATTCAAAGACCGCTTTTTGAAAAATGGTTTTGGATATGGCTGGTCTTACTAACATACCAGTAAGGTGTTAGAAACAAGACTTGCTGTTATTGTAAGTTTTTTATGTAAAAAATCTACTGTTCTGTGGCACTGCAGCCCTCTCCATAGTCTTTAGTTTCAGTATAACAATATTTTCTGTAAATGCCAATGTAATGAAAAATACAAAAAGACATTAAAAAGGAGAAACAGATCTCCACAAAAAGATTAGGACACATGACCCAGAAAAATGCATAAGGAAAAATAATTAAAATAATAGTCCTTGTCTCTTGTCTTGTGCAATGGCATATCATCTTTTCCTCTCAGTATATCGGATCGATCAATAATTAATTGGTTGCCATCATGTGGTCCAAACTAATATGGGTCTGTCAAGAAATGGCACCTGTATATTGCACATTGCACCTTTGTCTAGATAGATAGATAGATAGATAGATAGATAGATAGATAGATAGATAGATAGATAGATGGATAGATAGATAGATAGATAGATAGATAGTAGATAGATTGATAGATAGTAGATAGATAGTAGATAGATAATAGATAGNAGTCCTTGTCTCTTGTCTTGTGCAATGGCATATCATCTTTTCCTCTCAGTATATCGGATCGATCAATAATTAATTGGTTGCCATCATGTGGTCCAAACTAATATGGGTCTGTCAAGAAATGGCACCTGTATATTGCACATTGCACCTTTGTCTAGATAGATAGATAGATAGATAGATAGATAGATAGATAGATAGATAGATAGATAGATGGATAGATAGATAGATAGATAGATAGATAGTAGATAGATTGATAGATAGTAGATAGATAGTAGATAGATAATAGATAGATAGATAGATAGATAGATAGATAGATAGATAGATAGATAGATAGATAGATAGATAGATAGATAGATAGATAGATGGCTAAATAAATGGTTCTGAAGGTGATACCTAAAAGGTTTCTTATATTACTTCCTATATGCTACTTAATATTATATTTCTGAATGACATCAATTTTTCTTTTGAGGAAATAGATGAAGAAATTATTCTTGAGGAAACAAATAAAGAAGGTAATCTTGAAGAGGAAACAAATAAAGAATGTAATCTTAAAGAGGAAACAAATAAAGAAAATAGTTCAGAGGAAACCAGTGTAGAAGATAGCCTATCAGCAATGTCTTTGGCAGAACATGAAATTTCGGTAGAGGAAAACTCTGCTTTATTTGAAGAATCAATCAGCAGGTCCAAAGTAATTTGGTTTGAAGCTGAAGAAGCTATAATATTTTCAAGGGTACACATATTATCACTTTACAATAGCATAAATGTGGATTCAAGAGTTAGTGCTGTCATGCTAGGTCGTTATCTTTTGCAACATTTGTCATTAAAATGTCAGGATGCTAAGGTACATACTGAAACCATGAAAGCAAATATTCTGAAACCTGCAGTTCTACTTGGCGACCCTGAGGTATGTTATTTCAATTTTTACTGGAATTCTGTGGTTATGGGACACAGAATTCTGGTAAATAAGGATGGTTTGGACTTTAGATGTAGGCAATTAAGTCATTATGGTAGTATTAAACTGCAAAGAAAACAGAAGTATAATTTAGGACCAGTTAACAAACCAAGTAATTGGTAAGACATAATCATAAGAATTATGTGATTCAATTGTTGTGTTTGCCACATGTTGGTAAGGAATAAAATTTTAATGTGGCAGATGAATGTATTTTTCTGATGACTGCATTAGGAAGACATAAAAAAATCTAGAAAAAAGGATAATTTAAAGCATCGACCCCAATTAGAATTTAAACTGGAGAGAACGAGAAAAATAGTAATTCTGATAAAGAGGCAAAGGCAAGAGTTACCTATTCACAATTTCATTAAAGAATAAGAATAAAAATAATGGTAAAGATATTATTTTGTAGAAGTAGAAACCACTGAAGTAAAACGCTTATACAAGTGGTTGTAAAACATTAAGAACCGGTTTTGTTCTACGATGTTGGTGGAGTTTATGACGGTAAAGGGCAAGAAACTGGCCTGGTCACGTATGTGCATTTTTTACT
This sequence comes from Morbakka virulenta, assembly GCA_003991215.1. NCBI lineage: Eukaryota > Metazoa > Cnidaria > Cubozoa > Carybdeida > Carukiidae > Morbakka > Morbakka virulenta. The sequence goes on from RDPX01000325.1 coordinate 727,915, forward strand.
CCAAATTCATGGCTTACTGTTTATTTATTGTTTTAGTTTTAGTCCAATGAAAGTTGACCAGTAATGGTATTGGTAATGGAAAGGTTTATTTATAAAACACAGTTTCTTGAGAAGATATAGAATGTTACACCAAATTCTCCCAAATAGAGCATTTTCATGTGTTCACAGGACATTGCCCTTCTTTTAGCATTATACCACACTAATTTAGTTTGATTTTAGCTAAAGTGATTCCATTTAACCTTATTTGGTGTGATAATGAAATGTGTAATAACATGCTATTTTGTTGTTGCTTTGTTGAAAAACTTTGAAGGAATAAAAAAAAGAGGACGTTCACAGTACGTTAAAAATTTGACATTTGTTTCAAAAAAGGTAAAATATGTGTTTGTTTTTTTTGTCCTTTTCAGGATGTGTTGCTTTGTGTGAAAAAATTTAAGAGCATATCGGGTGATCCTGTTATTCCCGGATCAAATTTTACCATTGAATTTGTGGAAAGAGATTTGAAGGATACGGTTTCCACAGAGGACTATCTTCCTGTTATCACTAGTGGAAGCCCACCAAACTTTGACTATGAAACATATTTGTCAGCTTTAAAAACACGCCAAATTGGGAAAGTTCTCATGTACTCAGATGTAGTTACATCAACACAGGAAATTTTTGAAAAGTATGTTATGTACGAGATTTACTTTTATAGGAATTTTACGTCCATGATGTTTGAGTTTAGCTGATCATCGCCTGAAGCTACATATCAAGTTGAAAACAATTATATTTTAATAGTGTTTCGCTATAAGCTAGTATAAATGAACCGTTTTGTTATACTTCTTCTTCTTCTTCTTCTAGTCTCACGACTTCCATCAGTTATCAAATATGGGAGCTCCAGTTGGTGGCACATTCAAAGAGAGACAATCATCTCTTTTTGTTATACTGACTTTGTGATGTTCTTTTGCCATGATTAATTCAGATTCAGTTGTATCTGCAAGTAAATATCAAATGGAGAAACCACTAATTTATGCTGTGATTTACACATAAAAAGGGGCCAGAAGATAATTTCCATTCACAAATAACACATGACAGTAACATCTGTATTTATTCTATACGTACATTATCTCCCCATATCTTACATTCCACCCCATCGTAGTCCCATCCTACACTGGAATGGGTTTTTAAGATGATTACTCTAGAGGAATACAATAATAGAAACGTCTTATTGAGCAGCTTATTCAAATTTTTGGGCTATTTGAGTTTTAAACACGGGTGAAATGTTTTCAATGTGTTTCAAATGTGTTTTCTTCATTGCCAATTATTTGTAGCTGAAATCCACATTTCCCTACTTTACCAGGCAAAAGCATTCAATGCTGTTGTTTCCAAGAGTATTCTTTCATTTTGATCACGGTACTGCTAATGTACAGATATTTCCTGGACTAAATGAAGAAAGAGAAAAAAATATGGATATTGCCTCGCTTTCTGGGGTAATGAATGTTGAGACCAATGAAGAAAAGCTGCACTATTCAAGGCAGTTCTTCTTCTTCTTCTTCTTCTTCTTCTTCTTTTTCTATGTACCGTACCTTACTAAGGCGTTGGCGAGCATGGTTTTATACAATCTCCTATCCTTCACAACGCGAAATAGATCTATCATCGAACAGTTTTTGTTTTTTTTTCATTCGTCCACAAACATTAACCTCTTTTTTCCCCTACTTCTCGACCCTTCTATTTTCCCTGTTAGTATGAGGTTTTCGAGTTCTCCTTTTCTAATAACATGTCTCAAAAAACTAAACTGTCTTTTCCTAATAGTTTCTATAATGCTACGTTTAATATCAAGCCTGGCCAAAACTTCCTCGTTTGTAATATGGTCTACCCATGATATTCGGAGGATGCGTCGGTATAACCACATGTCGGTTGCCTCTAGACGTTTCATCATTTGTTTACTTATCGTCCAAGTCTCACAGGCATACAAAAGTATCGGTAAATTGTAACAGTTAAGAACACGTAGTTTGATCTGGATGGACAGTACTGGATTCGTAATAATATTTTTCGTTCTAGCAAAAGTGCTTTTCGCTAATACAATACGGGCCTTTATTTCTTTATCGCATCTACCATCAGAGCTAATTATAGACCGCAAATATTTAAATTCAGTCACTTGCTTGATATCAAAATTTCCAATTTTGACAGAACAATTTGGCGGAATGCTACCTTTACTGGCAGACATTGAGAAAGTTTCTTACAGTTAATATTCAGACCCATTTATTCGCTGCATTGTACGATTTTATCTACTAGTCTTTGTAGACTATCGTTTGAGTCTGCGATGAGCACAGCGTCATCAGCATATCTTATATTATTTATGAGAACCCCTCCAATTGACATACCACCTAAATGTTTTACTTCTAAAAATATTTTCTCACTGTATAAGTTGAAAAGGTCGGGAGACATTACACACCCTTGTCTAACTCCTCGCTTGATTTTGACAAAACTATCTACTTCTCCGTTAATCCGCACGCCTGCTGTTTGATCCCAATATATATTTCTAATAATACTTAAATCTTTTCCATCAATATCCAAAGTACTTAATATTTTCATAAGTTTCTCATGCTGTACTCTATCAAACGCTTTACTATAATCTATGAAGCACATGAATAATTACCTATTCATTTCTAGGGCACTTTCGCACACGTTTCTTAATGCAGATATTGCGTTACGTGTACCCGAGTCTGGTTTAGAACCAAACTGACTTGCGTCAATTTCTCTTGTACTTTTTCTTATTCTCATGAGAATAATTCGCATCAGAAGTTGTCATGTGACTCATCAGACTTATCGTTCTATGTAGTTCGCATTCTGCAGCTCCGGGTTTATTGGGGAGCGTTATAAAAATTGATTTACTCAGTTCTGGTGGAATATCACCCGAAGCATATAGTTTATTTAATATATTTGTTACTTTTTGTATGCCAAAATCATCCAATGCTTTCAGCATTTCAATGCAAAGTCCATCTGGGCCAACAGCCTTGTTATTTTTCATTTTTCTCATCGCGTATTTTACTTCGGACGGCATTATATCTGGTCCGTCTTGTACCAGGGAGATTAGCAATATATTCACTCCACCTCTTTTTAATTGCATCTTTTTCCATTAACAAAGTACCATCGGAAGCCTTAATGCACCCGCTCGAACTGCATATTCGATTGCCATTAAGCTCCTTTATTTTCTTATACAGACTAGAGGGGTCTGGCGTTCTCACACTTTCCATTTCAGAGCACTGTTAAGCCATTCTTCTTTCGCTTGCTTACATTGAGCTTTAATGTCTCTATTGAGTGATTTATATTCATCACTTTCTCGGTTTCTTCTTTGCTGTCTTCTACTCATAAGTTCTAGAATACTATCTTTCATCCAAGTTCTTGATTTACGGCTAGCTTTCTTATTTACAATACTTTTTGTCGGCTCAACAATGGCATCTCTGAAACTATCCCATTCAACTTCTGCTTCTGAAAGAGATTCAAATCNCATATTCGAGTCCCATTAAGCTCCTTTATTTTCTTATACAGACTAGAGGGGTCTGGCGTTCTCACACTTTCCATTTCAGAGCACTGTTAAGCCATTCTTCTTTCGCTTGCTTACATTGAGCTTTAATGTCTCTATTGAGTGATTTATATTCATCACTTTCTCGGTTTCTTCTTTGCTGTCTTCTACTCATAAGTTCTAGAATACTATCTTTCATCCAAGTTCTTGATTTACGGCTAGCTTTCTTATTTACAATACTTTTTGTCGGCTCAACAATGGCATCTCTGAAACTATCCCATTCAACTTCTGCTTCTGAAAGAGATTCAAATCTATTTTTTACAGCTACTGAGTATTCTAGCTTCTTTTGAGGGTTTTCAAGATCTGCCCAGTTCCATCTCTGGATAAAGCAACTCTTCTTTCTCTTTCGCAAACGGATTTTAAGAGCGCAAACTACTGGGTTGTGATCATTGTCACAGTCAGCACCTGGATATGTTTTACAGCTCAGAATTGCATTGCGGAAGCGATCATTTACGGTGATATAGTCAATTTGGTTCAGGGTATCACCACCTGGACTTCTCCATATGTAAAGACGTCTTGGAAGTTGTTTGAACCAAGTGTTGCAAATAACGTGATTGTTCCTTTTACACCAATCAGCCCATACTTCTCCCCGTTCATTTCTTTGACCAAGGCCATGCGATCCAACAATATTATCAATCTTTCCAGCTCCAACCTTTGCATTAATATCACACATGACAATAACAACCTCCTGTGATTTGTAGTGTTGTACAGCTTCATCAAGGGAGTGATAGAAAAATTGTAGCTTAGTATCATCACAAGTAGATGTGGGTGCATATGCTTGGATGATGCATAGATTAAATGGTTTAGCCTCAAGTCTAACAAAAATGACCATCAGATCAGAGAGAGCACTATTTTCAAGAAGATTTTTACTTATCGCTTCGTCGAGAATCACTGCGACACCATGTTGGTTGCTGCCGCCACCAGAAAAAAGTACTGTTTTCTCATCACTCTTAAAAGAGCCACTACCTCTCCACCTACATTCCCTAATACCCATAATGTTTACATTTAATCGATCCATTTCTTGTTTCAAATTTGTCAGTTTTCCTGGCTGAAAGAGTGTTCCCACATTCGATGTTCCCAGGCGTAAACTATGCTTGTTATAAGCAGTCGCTTGATGACGACCTGGTCCCACCTGCTGTGCATGGGAGTCCATGCCGAGCGAGGTGCTCATACCTGACATCTGAACACCATTCACGCTGTTCGTGTTGATAGAATGATACTTAACCATGGTTGGTCTAGGGATGAAATAATGGAGTGGTTTCCCGTTGCCTTCTCCATCGCAAGCCCACCTAACTGGGGCATGGTCCATCTAACTAGGACCGGTGGACTCCTACCGTTGTCAATTCAGTGAAAAGATCTTCCGCTAGCAGCCACCATCCACTACTGCTGCTACCCAGTAGTTTCTAACGACTAGTGTGGCAAAGGTCTAAGGAAAAGTGTTTCAGAAGGAGAGTCAAGAGAAGCTGTGCTGTTTCAGCAGATAACTGCCGATATGAAATTCTCAAGCACTCTTGCCCTCCGACCGAAACCCTACCTGCGAATGGCCACAAACTGGGGCTATGGTAAGGCGCCGCTTGCCAGGCGGTATTCGTAAACCTAATGTTTACGCCATGCGCTATTCAAGGCAGTTACCAGTTGTAATTTTCTTTCGTTTTGACTCATTCGGGTTCAGTTAAATGTGTAAGAAGACAGAGGCAACTCAACAGTGGTTTGTTTTGTTGGTTATATACCTAACTCAAATCTCATGTGAAATCTGACCAAGGTGACCAAACTCTATGTAATTTCCCATGTCTTATTTACAGTTATTTATAGGATAGGAAATAATATGTTGTATATATATCCTGCTTAAAAATATTTCTTTTCAGAAAAAAATTCTGTTTTGTTTAACCAACAATTCTTGCTGTCGTTGAAAGTAACTAAAGCACACAATATCTCATAGGCGTCGCCAGACCACAACTGATTCGAATGATGTAGTTACTGTTGCAAAACTGCCGTAGTTATTGTCACTTGGGTCGATGGATCCCTGTAATAGACTGTGTTGGTGGGCATTAATGTCAATACTTTATAATAAACGACCTAATCAATAATTGAAAGTGAAACACCAACCTCAGTAGTGTCAAAAAACACAGCGGGCTCTATACCAATGCTTTTTTTAAAAAAAGGGGCGTTAGATGTGCTGTAATGATTTCCACAACCATCAGAAAAATATATTCCACAAACTCAGCCTTTTTATGTAATGGGGATAACAAATATAGTACTGCATGGAATATTTTCTGGGGATAAGGAAATTACAAACTTACAGACGTAATGACGTTTCTGCCCTATTTAGGCTTTTTTCATCATTTTGAAAACTCAATGAAAACACAGTCATTTACGAATGTGGCTTTAATGTAGAACATCTTCTGGCATCAGTATGTTTTCACAAAAATAGTGTTTTGATGTATTTTTGTGAGTTTTACCTTTCATGTAACTGCTCCTGAATGAATGATACAATTTAACTGCTAATAAAAATAGTCTCTAAAAGGTATTACTGGGTGGGGTGGGGGTTGATTTCTTTTAGAAGAAGATGAAGCAGTTGACTGTGTTGGGCTACTTTTATACCAATTTTGGCACGGTCTTTGAAAGTTTAGTAACTATGGCACGAATTGCTGGTATACACAGTTTTATTATTGTAATTCTGACCTTGATATTCTTACTGAGTAACAGCATTTATTTTTCATTTTGTAGAAACAGCCTTTTTAACTTGAATGCACCATATGGACTTGTAGTTACTGCAAAGCATCAAACGAAAGGGCAAGGTATTTCGCCCAATGGCTTGTATTTTTATCATTATATTTAACTGTTATTTGAATGTGCTTTCTTTCAATGCTTCTGTATCATCAAGTGACCTTATAATATATGGGGACATATGAGAGGGACATAACATCTATTTAGTTTCATCCTTCCTTTTTGCAAATGACTTGTGTAAGATTTAGCCACGTAAGTTTATTTTTAATTGTATGGTTTTTTCAGAATGCCTTATGCCTTTTTACTCGGGTCTTAAATCAATGCTTCTTTTTAATATATTAAATTCATATAAATGCGAGAATATCAATTGTTGTACCCCCTTACCGAAGACTTCCACATACAAGTACAAGTGAGGGGTTGTGGTAACATGCCTGGGAACTATAGCATTGTTTTAAGAATTGTGATGCTAATAATATTGATATTGAAAACACTTCCCTTCTAGTTCGTATAAAGTAATATTTTTAATTTTTAATGAATCTCTTGGGCTACTGATCCGACATTTGTTATCTTAGCAACTGCATCCATAAAAATTTGGTTTACCCCAGTGGCGAAGTAAGACTGGATTTTTGTAATAATAATAGAGATGTTTTAAGTCAACATTTATGTTTTTACAAGTGTAGTCACAGCTTTTGCCTGAGAAATTGCAAGAAAAATTTTCCATTACATTTTTTTACATTACATTTACACATTGTGTTAAGTGAGTAATCACGTTTTGATGAGTTTTTTTAGACCATTTTTCCTAAGCTAATGAACAGACTTGTGTAACAAACTTGCCTGTGAAAATTATAAAATTGTGGACTTGGTACGTTACTGACACAAAGTTTCGTTGGATGTTGAGATGGGATATGAGATTTGACTGCTCATAAAATTCAATCGAATTATTTTGTAATTGACCACACTCAATGAATTTGAAATGTTGAGATGTTCTTCCTTAAATGCACTTTATTTGAGTGAATGGTGGTGTCAGTGATATTTGAAAGTAATACAAAGAGTCGTTCAAGTCCACAATGGTCTCTATAGAAATATAGCTACAATTTTTGCCAAAAAAACCAGTCAGCCATGCACTTTGAAGTAAATTGGAATAATGTCGTCAGTTGAGATAAGATAATTTTTTTAGTCTTCGACCTGTCATGTACACTGACAGGTCGATTATTAAAAATCTAACGCCTAAGAGATGCAGAGAATAAGCAGAGAGACAAATTATTGGTAGTTTTAAGGTTTTTTGTACGCTTCTTCACAACAATAAAATCAGTTTACTGTATTCATTAAACAAAAAATCACAGAAACGGAATGCCTTTTTTAAGGTTCCTGACCCTACCCACTCACTACCGATTAAACTACAGCAAATTCTAAAATATTTACAAACATTTTTAAATACCAGTAAAAAAGGCTCTCTGCTTGTCAGTATGACCCCACAAATACAAATTATTAAAAATACCATACCCTCGTTTCTCAGATCAGTGATTATAAGAAGTTAAAAAAGCGATGCCAGTCCAGTTTGAGAGCATGAATGGAAGAAAAGACATGAGAACAGATAAAAATAAAGAAACTTAAACCGTTTCATTACAGCCAAACATTTGGGCAGATGAGCACCTGTGAATTTCAATACCAATTGCATGAAGTAAAATGGAACTAACTTTTTCTACTGAGAGATGTAAAAATATGCCCCTTCCCACTCCCCCCTCCTTTCTATACGCAGACAATTTTGCGTACAGGGAAGACTCATAAACTCAGGAGATTATACTAGAATCTTTGAAAAACTCAATAATGTGGAAGATATTGCAATCAGTACCAGCAAAGTAACCTGTAAGTTATGAAGCTTAATGAAAGCATTCAACAATTCTTGTTGTAGATTTACAGTTGGACCGAAATCCAAAGTCATGTTTTATCTTTATGACCACGAAAAACCTTAATTTTAATTTCAAAATCGAATCAACATTATTTTGTGCTTTGCTTTTAGGCAGAGGCGGAAACGTTTGGCTATCACCAGTGGGGTGCATGATGTTTTCAATGGCCATCAATATACCAATACACTCAAATCTTGGCCAAAAGCTACCTTTTCTGCAACATATCGCTGCTGTTGCTGTAGCTAGAGGTGTCCGGTGTTATGAGGGATATAAGGTACAAACCCACTGCTATTAAGTTTATTTAGACAGATATTTAACATAAACAAGACTGCTTTTGATGTATGTATACCGAAGATATTCTGGTCCCCTGTTTTGGTGAAATATATATTGAATTTTTATTTGTGGTTACCTGTAACACGGTTTTTATACTTCTCATAATACTAGTAGTAACAAAAATTTATTGGTGATTCATGACAAAATGTTAATAATATTGATTATAAAATAGAAAATCCAGGCAGGGGGGTTGTTCCCTTTTCGGGTTTCATATCACGATTTTTGTATTGTGACTGTTGCATGTAAATATATGTTATGTGTATCTATAGTTATTTATGTACATGTTATAATATGCCTTTTAAATTTAAATTCAGTGGCCGAAATTCTTAGGACAGGAAAAGCAACCACTCGCTGTGTTTTGGGTATTTTTCTAGCTGGAATCCTAAATTATATGAGTGATAAGGAGTTGGGGTCATTGAGCTGTTTCCAGTTTTTTTAGAGGTGGGTCACTGCCAGATTCCATTTCATAGTGTCTAAATCACATATGTCGGTATCACTGGGCAAAACGGTTTTCTAAATTTGAAAGATGTTCTTTAGGTATTATCTTCGTTTACTTCGACTGATAATTTTATTCATGCAGTTTGTTGAAGTGAGACATCGTTCTATCCAGCGAAATGAGCATTGGCCGAGGTTATCTCTTCCCACCCAGTAACTCCAGTTTTCCAAGAGTACCAGCAGTTACATACAAATATATTTGGTGTTTTTTATTTTTTAAATATTTTCATGTATGTTACCCTCATTCTTGAATCAGTGACACTGGGATTAAGTGTTAAAATAGGATTTTTTTTCTTCGAAGTGGATTCCGCAAATTCTTCTTGAAGATTTTTTCCTAGATATTTAACTTTTTTTAAAAAAACCCTGCTCCCCTCCTCTTCTTTGTTAATTCCTTCTTGTGTTTCAAAAAATGTCTTACGTCTACCATTCTTTTAGTTTCTAGTTTACTGCCGATTATTGCTAAGAATCTCAATTTGTTTAGTAATTTCCTTTTATCTTATGGCTAAAATATTTAGTCTTCAGAACTGTTTTGAACAAGCCTTTTTAAGTACTAGGCTCTGACAGAAATCCCGCTGTTGGTTTGTGAATACAATTTTGATTGGAACCTTGAATTTTGATATGATTCCAGAGACGAAGAGCTTGGATTTAAGAGGGCTTAAAGCTACCGGGAGAAAGTCCATATCGAATACTGATTTGCCAGTTCTGTGGAAATTTATCCCTGGAGTTAAAATGTTCATATTTTACATAGGGAAAATTCGAAGTCGACATTGGTATTAGACTATACTCTTGGTAAAGAGAAGTGTAAAAGGACAAACTGTTGTCATCATTGTGAAATGAGGCAGAGTGAACTACTTTGCTTGGTGAGGTGTTAAAATTAATTTTTCTGTATTGTATTTTCAGAATTTACCAATAAATCTTAAATGGCCAAATGATATATATTACGGGTCAAAGTCAAAGCTTGGTGGAGTTTTAGTCAAGTCTGTGTACTATAAAGATCACTTTAACGTAATTGTAGGTGAGTACATTAATGGAATTTTTTCTGCGTGCTACGGAACTAATATTTAAACATCATTTCGTTTCAGGTTACTTGCTTTGTTTTTCCATTACAAAACTGAATTACAAATGTTAGAAAACTATGTGGTTTGAACATTCATTTGCCATATCTTCTGTCAATACCGTTTATGTTGGAAAACGTATCTATTAAAACATATTTGTAAGGTATTTGTGTTTCACAAAAACATGATTTGCACATGCTAACGTTAACCAAGAAGCGCTTTAGATGACGAACAAAAGTTATACTTCATGGACACATTTTGGTCTTTTATTTTAGTCTGCTATTTAATTAGGATGAGAGACACCAAATGGAACTGGAGAGCAAGGTTTGTGGCATATGGTGTTAATTATTGAAGTTGGCTTTACTCATTTCACTAACTTACGTCAAAGTAACACTAGCAGAAACCCGAAGTTGTGCCTTATTATAGTTGAAGGAGCGTTTGTAGGTTTAGTGAGCGTATACTCTGCCAATTGAGCTGTCGGCGCTATGGTGCAGACCAGATCAGTCTAATTGAAGACTTTACTTTTCTAATTAATTTTCAAAAAATGGGCTTCCTGCATTGTATTGACGTCCGTTTTACAATACGGTTATTGAACTGATGCTAAAGAAACAGGGATATTACTAATGCGCTAGCTAGATTTTTGAACCAATAAAGTCATTAGTCAGACAGAGGCAGGCAAATCCAAAGGGTTTCAAATCACTTGCTGCTCCTTATTTTGTGAATTTCTTGTTACAAAACCTTTCGTAGCTTCTACTGCAAAAATTCAACACGATCCTAGAATTGAAAGTTGTTTTCATGACATACAGTAAAATGTTTTGTTCACATTCGCATTATGCTAATTGTGTTTGTAAACCATTTGACGCTGCGCAAAAAGACGACAATACTATATGCTGGTTCGGAAACTCGAGCAGTGATTTAACTGGAGTGAGGTCACATTTTCCCTATAATACGTGGTGGATTTCTAATAGATATTATTTTGCCAATGTGACAGACAGGCCTTTAAAATAGACATTGATTCATCTGTATGATAAAGATAAGAATTAACAACTGCATACTGATAAACTTAAACAGCTTAACTTGAATAGGTTTTTATGCGTCTAAGCAGAAAGCAATCGTACCTTTACTTGGTACTCTAAAATGATTCCTTACAAAATGTTTCATCTTATTGCCGATTTAGCAGTGTTGCCACATAAACCCGCATAACAGCTCAAAAGGAACTTCCATGTTTGGAGTGGCACTTTTCCATTTAAGAATGCATTTTCCAGTCATTTCGATAGCAGGCGGCTGGCATTAACTGTGTTGGTTTTACAGGAACCACAGCTTGTTTCGTTACGATAGATTTGGTTGATCGCGCAGCCTGCCATTGGTTTTGACACCGGGAGTAGCTTTAAAAATGGAATGAATTTTCGAACCAGTAAACAAAATAATATACAAAATTAAGCTTTTACCTAATGAATTTATTAATTTAATGATTGATGTGGGGAATAATTGGGGGGGATATGATTAATGATTGATATGAGGAATAATTGAATCGTTTTAAAGATAGAGATTTTGAAATGTTTATATTTCTGCACTTGTTTTAGGCTGTTTTCTGTACCCTAGTCACGGCATCTGGCCACGAGTTATGTTTAGTTGGTTATTTTATACGTATTTACGGAGGTTCATATTAAGCTAAAACTAAAACAAGTCGTTTTTGGATCAAGTGGCAGTATGAAAACTAGAAATACCCCCATGTCGAGGCATGCGTTTTAATCTACATACCCATGAGGATGGGTTTTCTTGTCGTGTGGGGATTTAAATGCAGTTAACATCGCTTTCAAAGAATAATACTGTAATAATTTTCGAGGACAACTCTTGTTTGGGTAATTATGATCTGTAAAAAATACATTGGCCTCTACAGCCACTTTACAAATTATTCTTTTTTACCTTTAGGCATTGGAGTTAACGTTGCTAATGAACGACCGACTGTATGTGTCAATCGTGTGATCGAGGAGTACAACATGACTCACGGTACAAGAATGAAACCTTTGAAGCTTGAACTTTTACTAGCAAGGACACTTTCGCAATTCGAACTTTTGATTGACCTCTTTCAAGAGCATGGCGCTGAATCTTTCTGCCCCTTGTACTACAGCTACTGGATCCATAAGTAAGTATAACTATAGGCTGAGAGTTCGACCATTTATTGTACCAAACTAGATAGGTACTGTTATTTTAGTTAGGCTTTCTGTCTTCATTATAAAGAACTGAATCTTTTAATGGCAAAAAGTTGGCGTGTTACAAAAACACGTGGATAAAAAACGGCAGTATGAGACCAGTTTAAAAATTTTCGACCCATAAATTTTAAGTTATAGTATTACAGATTTAGACATTGAAACAATGATAGCAGCCGCATTTAGTGTCAGTGTGATTTCAGAAATAGTTTATACTCGTAGCAGCATGTATAAATTAAGGATACGTAACTACTTAGTCTCGATTTCTTCAAATTCGTTAAATGACAGCAGGAAGACTTAGGTAAATGTTGGCACCATCACTCCTTAGTGTTTTCTTTCGGGTCATTAAATTTTGAAAATAGATGCTCGGTGGCATTCGCTTAAGATGAAGGAAGGGGACTCGGTTAAAGCGAACCCCTACAGTTTTGATGACACTATTATATTGTGTAAAAGTAAACATGGGTTGAGTTGGTCAGCACTTACCACATTTTGGCGAAGGTACTTTTGGGGTGATCCCTTACCATACATTGTTCCATAAATATAAGAAAGAACTCGGTGAGCTTTCGTTCAAGTGCTAGCTACCTCAGAACCTAACCATGGGAAAAGGTGCAATTCAGACCAATATAAATTGTAAAAATCATGAGCTGGGAAATGACCAAACTTCATCATTCAACCGTTTACCATATTATTTTTAAATAGTTACGGTACACTTGGAAATGCCTGAACACTGGTTGAACCATATCCAGATTCTTTTGGTAAATTAAAAATCAATATTGAATGAGCAAATGAAAATCGTGTAAATTGCATTCCTATTCATTCAGTTGTGAATTCGGAAGGGAGCTATCCTCAGCATAATCGAAGCAATATATTAACATTTTACCAATAAAGTGTCTGTTAAGCCAAAAACGCTGGTTCACATTGCCTAACTTATGATGTAAAAATAAACTAGCAAAATATACGAAAACAACCAACTGTCACATGAAGACAGAAATGACTCAAGTGAGTTCCTCTTGACTTATAAAAGAGTCGTTGAAAGTGTTTTGAAAAAGAGGGGCATTCAAACTATGGTTGGACTGTTGCCATGGTCGATATTAGATGTGAAACTTACTTGGCAACATTAAAGAGCTTATACCGTACAAAGTGTTGACAAGTGCACTTGTAAAAGTTATACTCTGTTATATTTTTGGAAATTTAACATGCCCAATCGTTAAGAAGGCAGCACCACCCCTGTTGTGTTCGGCTACATAATTAAATATGAACTGAGCCGTTTTATGTTCCCAAAATGTGAAAAAGGTACCAATTTTTGTAGAAGTCGAGGCGTTAGTTTCTTATTCTAATTTTGATTCTTACATGTTCTCACACACACACACACACACACACACACACACACACACACACACACACATATATATATGTACAATTTTATGTTTTCATAAAGAACAAGTGGTTGAGCTGTATTCGAATTTGAAGGTGACATTTGTAACTACCCTAACCATTCTCGTATCCAAATTCGTATTCAGAAAGTCCAAAGGATTTTTAACTTTTCAAGTACTTTTAAGTATGTTCTTACTCCGAAGCTGTAACTCATATTTTGTGTATTTGGTAGAGTAGAGTTTCTTTCGTTTTTAATGAAGTGGCCATTTGTCTTTGTTACTCTTGTTGGTGCTTCTGGATGTCAAAGGTGTTGTTTACGCTAAGAGCACCAGAAAGTAAAGAAGAGTGAAGTTCTTGTATATGTTCATGCGTACTTCAGTTTTAAATGATATTGATTATGCCATGGTATTTTGTTTGATAGAAATCAAAACGTTCGCATGGAATCAGAAGGTGGAGAAGAAGTAGTTTTGGTAAATGGGCTTGACGACTATGGATTTTTGCAAGTCAAACAAGAGAATGGGAACTTACTTTCTCTGCAACCTGATGGTAATACATTTGATATGATGCAAAATCTGATTCGTTCAAAGTAACATTTGAAGTAACTTTCAGATCAGCTTCCAGTTTGAATACTGGTAATACTGGATTTTTCTCTGCTTGCGGCAATTCGTTATGAGTAGCCCCATAGGGTAACAATTTTTCAAATTATTTTGATTTGGAGTGTATCGAAAAGTAGTTATGGTGCCTTCAGGTTTAGGAAGCACCCAACAGTTAAAATACTAAAGGTGACAAGAAATGTTTGACCGATGACAGCATAGATTCAATTATTCGTTAGCTGTGTCTAAATCGTACAGCTTATGTCAAGCTCAAAACTTAATTTTATGTCATACGAGCAAGCAGCCACTCTATCGTGGCATCCGTCTATTTGCCCAATTATCTATTGATGTATCTTCTACTCCAGTGACAACTGGCACTTAAAAGTGAAGTGTATTAGAAAATCGTAAAGGAGAAGTTGAAATTAGGGAAGCAAAGAGACCTCTTTTGGAAATTTTAAGGACAGAATGGCTCATGAATCAGTTTATAGGAAACTATTCTTATGACTGAAAACTATTTGTCACAAAAAACAACTATTCACTGTGCTTAGCCAATTGGCAATTATTTATGACCTTGCACAATATTAATGGTTTTCCAGAAGTATCAACTTGGCGTTTTGGTGCATCAAAAGTATTGAAATGATGATTTATATCTGGGTTACATTAAAAATATTCACCTCCAAAGGCATCTTAATGTTTTCTACTCTTGTCGCAAAAGCACATGTTTTCTTTTCTGTAACAATCTCGATCTTGTAGGCAAGACAACAGGTTTCATTTCACTATATGCACTTATTCTGTAAACTGCGCGCATCCACAAAAAAGCTTTTAATGCCAACCGCCTCACTTTTCATTTTTTTAAGTAACTTTCCGACAAGCTTTGTCCATCATTCTAAAATGTTAAAGATTGTCCAGAAGTCAAGTTTTTTGGAGTTTTTAATGAGAACAATATTTGTGCTATGCCCCAGCATTTCGGCAGCAGTAGTCTTGATGTTCACTGACAGTTGTTAAAAAGCAAAATGTAATAAAAGTGCTTTACAGGCAGTCATGTATAAGCAAGTAGGAAAAGAGGTTTGTCAGTGTCCTGAGTTATAATATTGAGGTCCCAGGGCCATCATACAAGCCATTTCCTATAGCCACACCTTTGTGGGTAAGTCGAAATTCAGCGCGCCATATAAAGATTACAAACCTCTCGACTTTTTTATTTTTAATGATTTAGTGGCATTGTATTAAAATACAAAATATAATGCAGTCGCTGAGCTGGCAAACGTCAGTTAACAATCAGCACATTTCTTGACATCAAGCGCATTCCACAGATACAAAGAGGTTTCAAGTTCAATATATTCAAATATTTTATCACAATAATAGCACCAGACTATTTAATGGAGCATCACCAGTTTCAATTACTTGAAATTCAACGGGACCTCCTTTCGTTTGAACATGACTGACCACTTTTGATAAATATCCATTTGTCGTATCATATTGCAATGTTTTTGTTCACCAAACACTAACGTAAAAGTTGATTCAGTACTCTTTGGTATGAATTTTTAGGAAACGTTTTAAGATTATTTTTTGCAGCAATTAAGTATTAGTCTAATACATTAAGTACATTTACCAGCCGCCACTAAATTCTGCCCCTCCTTTGCCCATTGTTGTTTAAGTGTGGGCGTTCATCCATTCGTCAATTCGTGGGTAGATGTAGCCAGTCGGCCATGGAGTCATGCGTGAGAATGGCTGACTCCACTTTAATCTTTTTACCCATGTAGGAATGCATTGATTTTCCTATGTATGTGTACACTCATTCATTCCAAACAGGTGTTGGCCTTGTTTTTGACCCCAGTATTCCTTTTTTGTAAAGGAATTCTTATTGCCCACATCAGTGTCACTCATGGCCTCAGTGCTGAACCCTACAACTTTCTTACCGTTTGAGTAACTATTGATTACTTTTGTTTTACTTAGTGATAATGAGTAGGCCGCATTTTATTGTGATTCCTGTTTGCAATTAGGGCTTTTTTTAGAATTTTTACACTACTCTCCAAACTGCCTGAAAACAAATGTCACTGCAATAGGCTATGCAAACAGGTGTTTTAACAACCAGGCTCATCGAAGGGAAATTTTGAAGTTTTGCTTATTGAAGGAGTGCTTGTATTGGTCATTTTTGAAGTAATTTCTTATAAATTAGGATACTTGTTGCTTGTGAGAATAAGGCCAATTTACAGCTTTTTTGAGCTTTGTGAGACACTACCAAGTCAAATAACATCTTTCGAAAATCTTTTTAGTATTTTAAATCGTATTTTGATGTACTATGTATAAAAAAACGATAGCTGAACACATAAACTAGAAATTTGGAGGCATATGTACTAGATACCTAGGTGATGCAATTTTGACATTTTCCTGGCATATTTTTCTTTTGAACCCAGTCTAAAGACAAATATATAGTCATTGCTTACCTTTCCCTATGGTGTGAATATTAGTTTATTGGGACAGAGGAAAGGTCACTCCCCTGAGCAGTAACTATACACTTTTAGCAACTACAATACATTCATTTCCTTTGTGACACCAATTTTTTAAGAGCTCTGTTTATTGCTTTCGTGATATGCACTGAATTTTTCCCCGCTTTTACATAAAGCTGTGGTCTGCACAATACTAGTTAGCAGGATGCATCAGTTTGGTATAGCTAAGAATTGTGCTGTGATTTTGTGAAGACGTATAAAAAACAGGACAAATTGAAAACGATGTACGAGATCGTGGTAGTAAGCAGCTATTATTAGTAGCACCCAAGTTTTCTTGGGAGAAAATTAGATAGATTGTATTCATTTTTTGTACAAAGGTTTTTATTGGATTGTTTTGTATATATGAAATATTGGTAATATCTTTGCTTCCAAATAGTCTCAGAGAATTTTACTAAATGGTTAATGTAAAAATTTCTTACTTCCTTACTATTTGTAATGCTATGATCACCGTTTAAGTTCTATGGTGTATTCATTGATAAATAATGAGGATTTGAAATCTGGTGTGTGGCGTTGAATTCTGTTAAAAAGGAAGGGGAGGGTTTATTTCTATAGCTACCATGGTGATGTGCTCTACGACTTAATTATCTGGGCTAGCTGGGAACTCGTCACAGATAGCTCAAAGGTATAATGGATGGCTAGGTGGCCACTAGTAATGGTTTTAATTCCTCTTCAACAACTTAATTTTTACATTAATTTTTATTTCTGCATAAAATGTTAAAGGAGTAAGTAACCTGACAGGGATGGCTCAAAGAGCACTCTTAATTAGTGGTTGCTGTATCAATTTGCTCCAGCTACTCTAACTGTCGTGAGATGCTGGCAGTTATTGAAGCTGCAGAAGTTAAAGAATATTAATTAACAAAATACAATGTTACCGTGAAGCTACAATGACCAGAAGAGAAAGAGAGAGAGAGAGAGAGAGAGAGAGAGAGAGAGAGAGAGAGAGAGAGGGAGGGAGGGAGAGAGAGAGAGACACACACACACACACACACACACACAGACAGACAGACAGAGACAGACACACACACACACACAAACACACANCAGAAGAGAAAGAGAGAGAGAGAGAGAGAGAGAGAGAGAGAGAGAGAGAGAGAGAGAGAGAGAGAGGGAGAGAGAGAGAGAGACACACACACACACACACACACACAGACAGACAGACAGAGACAGACACACACACACACACAAACACACAAAGAGAGAGTAATTTTTCATTAAGACCACCTTTCTTCCATATCATTATAGCTGCTCGAGAAATAGAATGCCCAACATCCTTCCAAAGAATACACTAAAAATGTAAGAAGTGAAGGAGACTTGGCAATTGTAGTATAAAGAATGAATGGTGCAACTAATGGTAAAAAGGTAGATAATATTGTTGCCTTGGTGAGAATTATTTTTTGAATATTTGGGCGAATATGAGACTTACATTATAGTAGCATAAGAAAACATCGTTATTTGAAGTAGAGACTAAAGGGTTTTTTGTTGTTTCTACGTTGCCTGTTGTGCTTTTTCCTTTTGGCCACGTACTCGCACGCACGCTGATCTCGAAGTTTATGTAGATTCTGGGTAACATTGGACATCCACCGGTCAAGACATGGCTCGATCTGAAAAACCGCTATTAAAACAATGTCCATTGGGTAAAAAACTCTCTAGCTGGCAGTTTTCGACTCCAAATGTTAAATTCATAATCTGCCATTCCTAATCTGATGATTAAAATTTTCTTCTATGCTGACGATGAGCAACTTCCTTAGCTCTTAGTCGAGATGCACGTAATCTGCACAATACTTGCTAAAAACACGATGCATTTTCAGTCTTTACAGTTATAGCTGTGTCAAACCAAGGATGCTGTAATAGACTAAAAACAAAACATCAAAATGATCAGAATAATGATCGAAAAGCAAAATTTGAAGAAATAAACTTTGTGATGGTCTTCTTGATTTACCCTACGTTTCTGCGTTAGATTAAAGCCTACGTTGTATTGGAGATTGTCTACAAACAGCAGCCGAACTAGCTGGTATACGCGCACAAGAAAGGGGTCGGTTATTAAAGTCTGTCATATGAATTTGTCACAGCAGCGTATTTTTTCCACGCTTGCTCAATCTTCACAATGAAAAGCTAGTCAAAGTAAAGTATGAGAAAAAGGTGTCCTGATTGGAAGGAAAACGAAATACTGGATCCGCGCAAAATAGGGAAATTATCATAGCTGATTCGTGGCAGTTTATGCAGCTGCAACACAATTGTTGGAAAGAGCAGTCTTCGTATCTCCAACGAAGGAAAATAGGTTTCACTGCTCCGTGTCATTCTGAATAGCCTTTTTCTGTCTTTATTGTACCGGGTTTGTTAACAACCACCTACAAAAAAACCTACTTTACTTAAAGACAAGTTTAGCATTTTGTTATTTTCGGTGTAAATAAACCGACATGTTTCTTTTATTTCTTCCGGAATCATTGCAGATTAAGGTAAAGATATTCTTCACCCATTATGTATGTTGCTTTTATGGTTTGGGGGAAACGGGTGGACATTACTCCACCAAAAATTATCACCATCATCCTCTGAAAGAATGTTCCATTTACTATTGCAGAAGCTGAAATCTAAAGGCCTTATGGAAAAAACTATGGAAAAAATTGTGAGCAGGCTTTTCACGACAACTGATCGTGCTTGTTAAAAATGGCATCGCTGAAACAAAGTTTGTTTTTCTCCATCTTACGCAACGGGAAAGCCAATAAGGAAGTCCAAGTTTAGGTAAATGCTCGAAAAATCCAACGTTGACAAAGTAGTAAAACAAAAAAATATGTCTACTTGGCAAATCTAAATTCCTTGTACGAGATACAAGCATATACATCAGAATGTCGAAATCATCTACAGATAATAACAATATCAGGAGTGTGTTGTGGTATCACAAGTTCTTTAGAGTGCTGGTATTTACATCATTTCATGTAATTTGAACTACTTCCTATTATCTGTTTAAGCACCTCTAAAATGAAGTCTAACTTCAAATACATTAAAGAGAATTAGCTGGAAAAATAATCAAGTAACGTTGGATAAAATCTTGTTTAAAAATTTTGTTAGACTGAGAGAATTACACAAAAAATATTCCGCTGTCCAAATTTTCAAAACGTTATGGGAATAAGAGAGAAGATCAAAAGGAGTGACTCCAATGCAAACGTCGTATTTTCTCTCTTTTTCAGAGGTTTTTTTAAATAACAGCAATAAAAGAATATCCTCTTTTCCCAGCTCGTCCTCCTGTGAAACTGTTTCTGAAACCAAAGCAATATGTAATCCTTGTAAACTGGGGTGTCATTCGTAACATTTCAGCAATTGGTGAAATGTTGAAATAGTTGAACCACGGTAACCTGATCCAAAGTGATTCCTGGTGAAAGAAATGAGAGATTTACTATTTTCAATCGATATCATTCTCACATTATTAAGGTAGAGCTTATGAAACTTTTGTGTAAAGAAAAAGTATGAAAAAGATGTTATCCAATTCAAATATTGCCTTCGGTGATTACCAATAACTAGGTTCCGATGCTAGCTTTAAAGCTATGTGATTTCAAAACTGAAACGAGAGTATCATCAGTATGATCGTCTTGTACTGCACATGAAGAAAGACTGTCAGGGATTGAAAAAAATCAGACACAAATATATTGCGTACCCAGTGCCATGTTGCCCGCGTCTAGCTTTCAGGCACAGAAGTTGCCAAAGGGCAACAAATAATGGCTAAATGGTCCATACTAATCTTGCGATTTAGAAATCCAAACATCACTTTGGTACCACAACCTTCAAATTAATGTATTTTGAATAGTAAATAAAAGTGAACAAACTAAATAGGGCTGCATTTGGTAATAAACCACCTATACGTCGTTGGTCAAATACCTGACAAAGGCAAGTTACTTGTACCTGTAATAACTGCCCTGTAATATCAACTAATTAAAAACTTTATTAGTGTTTTATAGTTGTGTCGTGAACGTATATTCAAGTGTAATTAACTATTTCGTAATACTTTTGGCAAACATGTTGACTCCTTCGGGGGTCCTTTTTCAATAAGAAACATTTGCACAGCTGTGAGTACTATAGCACTTCTTTTAAAGATATTCACTGACTTGGAACCGTCGAAGAGTACGTCTTGAGTCTACCCCCAAGACAATCCGAGTGAGAACTATTCAAATAATTGGTTGTCGATAACTCATGACAACGTATGTGGCATGCGAGTTCTGCATTGAACCCCTGTGTTATACAGCGTGTTTTGAGAACAGCCTTTTTTGGCTACTGATGTGACATAATAAAGCTAAAGTATGTCACAAGTAAATCTTCTAATGGCAAAACTATTTAAGAAATAAATATTAGAACCAGAATAAGATTTTGGATTAGAATAAGATATTGGCAAAAAAGCTAAGCAGATACTATGAACATGTCCAGAAGTTTTAGGGTCACTTAATACTCCTAACTAATCAACAGGATTCGGATACATTTCAAACCATCGACATTATGTCACATATGTGGCTGTTACTCAGTGTTATTATGCAAGAAAACAGAAACGACATTTCTTAAAATCCTGGAGTTGAGCATAAAGCCCAAACGATTATGGGCCAATTTCAAAATTATAATTATAATATTAATACGTACCAATGATTAAGGTAATGAAATAACTTGTACAAACAATTCCTTTCCTTGAACCCTTTCTTTTTTGGTATTGAGGCGTGGTATGATGTAAAAAATTGGGAGTCAAATCCACCAAACATCATTGCTATTGCCAAGTCAAATTCGTCATGACCATAAAAAGCTGCTGGGTCGAAGATCACTAATAAAATAAATAGAAATAAAATGTAAAACGTTGGCGTTGCAAATGTATTGGTCAAACTTTTACCACAAAAACGCTAAAAAATGGGATTTTTCAATAGTCTTCAAAGATACCACACCTATAAAAAATTACACAAAAGCATGAAGCATTTCATAGCACAGCAGGATCTTACAGAAGAATGGGCGAAGGACGGATCACTGACGCCTTAAAACCAGTTGCTTCAGAAAAATGGACCTCGTCAGCCTTGGAAGGCGGTTCATCGAAGGGAGGGAAAATCCTGATTCCAAACTTCCGCTGCCTTGCGGCTATACCCAACCTTGGGAAAGGCTTCAGGAGTAAACCTTGAGGGAGAAATCTCCTGCTACCTCACAGTATATACCCACTAGGTAAAGGCTAGGTCCACGGCTTAAAACTGTGGTTAGCTTCAGCAAGGGCATGTGGCTAGAAAACCACAAGGCCAACCAAGATCAACTGCAAAATGAACATACTGGATTGGTCGAGGCAGGGGTTATCAACGACCACCATACCCAGTGCCAGAATTGAGATTCTATGCTTGCAAAAAACAAAGTGGAAAGGAAGTAAAGCATGAGCATTTGGCGAAAGGTACAAGCTGTACTACCATGGGACTGATAAGAACAAGAATGACGTTGGCATTATCCTGAAGGAAGACTACACCTCGAGTGTATTAGAAGTAGAGAGAATGTCGGACCGAGTCATGAGCTCAAAATTGGATGTTAGCGGAGTTCTGATAAATATTGTTAGTGCCTATGGACTACAGTCCCGGGAGCGAAGTAGAAGAACAAGAGAAGATCTGGAGGGAGTTGGATATCGTAGTAATGGGAATACCACATGGAGACAAAACTATCATTGATGCAGACCTGAACGGCCACGTGGAAGAAGGAAATGTAGGAGATGAACACGTGCCTGGGAGACACGGATATGACAACAGGAGTGAGGATGAGCAATAAATCATTGACTTTGCAAAGAGCATTCCTTTACCAGTCTTAAAAACATACTTTGGAATGAGATTGGAGCAGAAAGTAACATAAAGGAGTGGTGGAAGAGCCACACGGATCGACTCTATCTTATATAGAAGGTCAGATTTGAAAGGAGTAATTGGTTGCAAAGTTCTTGGAAGTGAATGTGTTACTCCTTAACAAAAAATTGAAATTTGCAAGCTCAATATCAAAGTAAAGAATCATAAGATGGTGATCAAGAAACCGAAAATTAAACGGTGGAGATTAAAGGACGAAGAGGGCCGGAGAAAGCTAAATCGGGAACTACAGGAAATTATAAACTTCCAAGGGAATATCTTGGACCAATGGTATGAGATAAGAGACAAAATAAGTGAGTCAGCACAAACGGTTCTAGGTATGACACCAGGACATCACCAGAGAAGCAAAGAGACCTGGTGGAGGAACGAGTTCAAGCCATTATAAAACGAAAGGAACAAGCGAAAAAGAAATTTTATCAAACTCGCGATGAACAAGACAAGCTAGAATACATTGCCGCTAGAAGGGAGACAAAACATAAAGTAGCTGAAGCAAGAGATCAGGCTTACGATGGGATATATCACCAACTAAATTCAAAAGAAGGCGAGAAAGAGCTATTAAGAATTGCCAAACAAAAGAACTGTTCAGGAAAAGACATCCAGCATGTAAAGGTGACTCGAGATGAAAACGGACAATTGTTAGCTATTGAGGAAGATCTTTTGAAGAGGTGGAAGGAGTATTTTCCAGGATTGTTGAATTCGGAAAACCCAAGAGAATACAGATCGATCGTAGCCGACCGGAGGCAGATTACAAATAGGATCGAAAAAAAGAAATAAAAGAAGCCATGAAGGAAATGAAGAATGGAAAAGCAGTCGGACCATAAAATATCCCAATAGAAGCTTTGCCTTGCTTGGGAGTACCAGGTTGAAGCTACTAACACAGCAATTCAATGAAATACTTGATGTGGAAGAAAAGCCGGTGGAGTGATGGAAGAGTGTGTTGGTACCGATATGTAAGCGAAAAGCTGATGCGCGAGAGTGTGGGAACTACAGGGGAATCAAACTAATGTGCCACACTCTGAAGTTGTGGGAGAGCGTGATATAAAAAATACTAAGGTCAGAAATCGAAATCAGCAAACAACAATTTGCTTTTATGCCAGGACGCAGTACCACAGATGCACTGTTTGCGTTACGAATCCTGCACGAGAAACATCGAGATCACCAACAACAACTACACAATGTATTTACCGATCTATAGAAAGCATATGACCGAGTACCCAGAGAGGAGAAATGGTGTTGTTTGTGGTTGTCAGGAATCCCAGAGAAGTATATCAGACTGGTACAAGATATGTACAAGGGCAGTATGACCAGTTTTCGAAGTGCTACAGGAAGGGCGGATTACTTTAAAGTGAAGGTAGGCTTGCACCAGGTCTCGGTTTTAAGCCCTTTCCTATTCTTAGTGGTAATGGATAGACTCACCGATGATGTAAGAGATGCTTCTCAAAATATGATGTCTCAGTCAATATTGTACCGTGTAATGAGAGAAGAGAAAAAGTTGAATTTCAGCTGGAGAGAGGAGGAATGAAAATAAGCCGAACAAAGACAGAGTACCTAACCTTGAACGGAAGCCAGAACGATAGAATACAGCTGGGAGGGGTGGAAATCAATAAAGTGATCGAATTTAAGTACCTGGGGTCAACTCTACAAGCAAACGGAAACTGTTATAGAGAAGCAAAAATGAGAGTGCAGGCCGGTTGGTATAGCTGGAGAAAGGTAACAGGGGTACTTTGCGATAGGAAAATATCATTACGGATGAAGGGAAAAGTTTACAAGACGGCAGCGCGCCCAGCTCTATCATATGGTCTGGAAACTGTTGCTACAACTCTGCGACATAAAGCGGAGCTAGAAGTGGCCGAAATGCGCGTGATGAGGTGGTCGCAAGGTGTGACGCGAATAGATAGAATTCCAAACGACCACATGCGAGAAACATCTCATATCAGGAGACTGAGAGACAAGATAAGGGAGAAAAGACTGGTTTGGGCACATAGCAAGGCGAGATGCGGATTTTGTAGGAATGAGTATACTGAGTTATGAAGTGCCCGGTGGGAGGCGAAGAGGGAGGCCGAGGAAAAGGATAGGGTGGAAGGACGTGATTGACAGAGATATGGAGGCTGTTGATGCGAGGGATGCTGATGTGACGAACAGAACAGGCTGGAAACGGTTGATCCGCTGTGCCGATCGCTAACGGGATATAGCCGCAAGACAAAGAAGAAGATCTCTTTTCGCTTTATACTCTATCCACTAGTTCATATACTTAAAACGCGCAACAAAAATTACTGTACACCCTTTCTTCATTTCTTCTTTTCTTTTACTCTTCCACGGTGGATTCCATTTAAATGAAGTTTCGCGTCTTGATTGGTGTTGGAAACTATACTGTTTGTATTCTGCCAAAATACTTTTAATAGCTCCAAAGAAATAACTGGGTACCAGAACGACATAAAAGGCACACAAAACCAGAGTGATATCCCACCTAACATTAAAACCACCATGGCAAGACAATAGTAGTATGACTGAAAGCAGACGATCTCCTGCCAGACAAAGGCACGTGACTGAGGTACAACAGAAATGCGCGACTTTGTTCAAGAGGAACTTGAATAATGGAGCAAACGTCTGAGAAAAATAAATGACCGAGAAATATAAACTTTGGCCGCCATATAACTGGAGTTTGGTAAACTCAAGAAAACTCAAATGAGATTTTTAGGAAAAGTGACGTTGAAACACTTAATACTAACTCTAGCAAAGTGATCAAGCCAAAGATTAAATTTCCACATAAACAGGAGTTTGCTGAAACTTTGAATAAAAGAATATCGCAGATCTTGTAATATAAAAAATTAACTAGACATTTTGCCCATTACCGGAAAAGCAATAAAATGAATTCAGTTGCACGAAGAGGAGCAAGCCAAAAGATCAATGGAAAGCTGAACGTTTCTGTATGTATTAAAACGTGAAAAAACTGTCAAATACAAACGATTCGAGAAGACAATATACTGTCGTTGAAGATTATCCGGCACGTGACAATCGCAGAAAAAACTGGCAAATGCATCTCTTCAGTAGAAACTGAAAGGCAGTGTTAAGAAATGAATGGTGAGTCAAATTGATGGTCAGTAAAATTATTAAATCCTCTGCAGACAATGCAATCATCATTACTTCAAGGAGAATAGAAGATGGCAAAGTACTTTTTTTACCTGCATGTGCTTATTTATTTGAATTGAGTATTTTTATCGGCAAAAAAAGTTAGAAAATACTTAAAAGTAAAACCAGTTTTCAGATTATGACTTCTAATTCGTGACTACTCTTACTCATTACTATTCTTGAAGATTTAATAGAAAAAAATTCACAGGGAAAGAATAAGCTATCGACCAGACCTCAGGCACAGGGTGCTACAGCTATCCTGATATACATCTGATAAAATATAAGCCTCCTTACCTGCTACAGCTAAAGCGTTGTATTCTTACAATGCCCTGTAGAAAAAAAGGGTCCAGTGAGAAGAAACTAACAGCACCCTGGAAAGTTCTGATAAAGCTACATGTGGAAGATAAGATATAAATAATCAAGTGTGACAACATTATTGCTCCTGAAACCGAAATCATAACCAAGAAGAAGAAAATTCACGCCACTATTAATTTCTACATAACACAAGAGAAAAATTAGCTTGTGGGCGCCTCTCACAGACTGTTTAACAATATGATACTAGTCTGCCTACTTAAAATAGAAATCATTTCTCATTTGAGGCCACTTAAACATATTAAGATTCCGGAAGCAATGATACTTTAGATGAAGATATAACCAAATAAAAGAGTATATTCATAATAACTTCGTTGTTATGAGGTAAATAGTTGAATTTCAAATCGAAGGGAGTAAACAACCATATTACAAAGTAGTCCGTACAAATAGTATTCGTTTTACTTCCACAATATATGGTATATGCAGTATGTCTGCACTAGGAAAAATCTGTTAAGGAAGTAAAGTGATCAGAATGACTTATGCAACTAAACATCTTTTACCATTTTGACTTTTTTCGCTCATGTTACCAAAAGTGAGTATTTTCAATCAATTTCTATCAAGAAAGTGTTGTCCTTGAAATGAGTATCTTGGTTCCTTTTTGGATCAAGTGGACAAATATAATAGATTTCTACCTTAGTTTTAGAGTGTGTTACAAAAATGTCTTTTCGGTTTATAACAATTTCAAATAAATATATTTTAAAAAGTAAAAAAAAAATTACTACGATAACCTTAACTACTGCTTCTGAAATATATTGTATACGCACCTGGACGGTCGCTCAATTCACCAGCGTTTCCTCCCCATAAGTCACCATGCAACAGAGAAGGAAATATGTCAATATCCTTAAAGAATAAACCTAGTTTCTGTTGAAGTCTGGACCACAGCTCCACTACCTGTCGATCCTGATGCTAACAAAAAAGGTGGAAAGAGTTTTCTTGGGACGTTGATGAAAAAGTTGCCTGTGTGTAACAAAATTCAAACAGTTGCACATAAAATGGATACTGGATACCAATTACGAGCTAACATCACACTCCTCATAACTTGCGTTCAGGTGTTTCTACTCATAAATCAGCAACCGAACTGTTTATTTTTTCCGGCACCAAAAACACTAAAATGAAAGTTTTTCTTCACATTGAACTGCTTTTTATTCAGATTATCATCATAAAAGGTTTGCGTAGTTCTATTATTAAAATCACTATTAGTTAATAAGACCAGTCCACAACCTTTATCAGCCTCACCGATCACATTTTTACTATTACTACCAAACTCTTTCGGACCTCTGACGCATTCTGTCTGGTAATGAAAGGTATTGTAACTAACTGGCGTACCACGATAAAAATTTCTTACATGTTTGGTTGTGCTCAAATGTGAGAACAAAAATTAACATAGGGTTCCCAAACAATTACACCGTTATAAACTAAATTCTCTAAGACGGAACGGGGACAAATAATAGGGTAGGCAGGGGAAATATTATCATAGTTGTAATAGAAAATTCGTTCCTTGTATCTGAATTCATAATAAGTGGACTCCACTGTACCATTTCATCGTGCTCAATAGTTTGACCACGACTTGCTATTGTAGACTTGAAATTATTGTTATTGGACTTTGTTGACCTGGGCGTGCCCCCCTTGAGACTGCTTAACTAGCCCCTACAGTACGATTGCTCTGTATCGGTGAAACTGGACCAACTTTCTTCAGGGGGTCATGCCACTGCTAAAGTATACAAAACGATAAAATTTCAACTGCTTTCAGATGGGCAGGCTTTTCTCTGTTATATTAAATTTCGGTCGTAATGTAGTTTCTTTGCCGCATTCTGTATGAAGACAAAATGATAAAAGGATAGACCAGTTCAGACTTTCTTGGGTAACATTTCTACTGTGCAAACGACACTAGTTAGCTTCATACAAACACCAAATAACCTTATCTATATATTCCACTTGTTCAGTAGGTCTCAAATCTAACTTCGTTTGTGTTTATTAATTTTATTTTAGATTCTGTTTAAGACAACCTCTCCAAATCTTGGTATAATTTGACCCAAAAAGTACCCGGGCAATTTTTCCAATACCGAAATGAAAAAAAGTGACTATGGACTAGAATCAACTGACATTTCAATTTTGTAAATTATAGCACCTATGTTCATCTTATCAAGTGGTACCTCCATAGTATTGTCAAACAGCTTTGAGCTTTAAGCTAATAATTACTACTTAAATTCTAGGTGATTCTACACATTTTATAAGAAGAAAAATCAAGAATAGTGCTTAAAAACTAGAGAAGTAAATACAATTCAATAAAACGGTAAATATACCTTCTCCAACAAAATATCAATTTGGTACTTTAACCTCTGTCTTGCAAAAAATTCCTGTAATGGGCAAGGAAAAGGCATACAAAATGTTTATCTGTAAACAAGGTATTGCAAATGCAAATTTCTCTCCAAATTCCTTTTGATTTTCTCAAATATCTCGATGACCTTAAACCCACATTTAATTAAATTTTCAAAATAACTTGTATGTTGTCTTGGTATGAAAAAAACCTAAACCATTTACGTAAATAGCAAAAGCAAAAATGGAATTCAGACTTAACTGATCAATGAATAACGCGTTTGTAATGGTGTAATACTTATAGCTATAGCTAAATGCGCTTTTTGTTTTGTAGCACTACAACAGTCACTGATTATGAATAAGTTGTTGGGGGACCATTTTCTTTTAATTAAAAGTCACCACTTGGACCCTCTTCTTGGCACATTGTTCTTTTATCAAGTTTTCTTTCAGTCTCCTTTTTCGTCACTCAGTATACTTTAGAAGCACTCATATTCTTTCGGCTGACATCTCAGTGACATCAGAGAAACCCGCAGCTGATTTTTTCCTCCAAAAGTCTACAGATCAGGGCCTTCGACAACAGAGCAAGTATTTCGCATCAAACGTACTGTTGAAAAAACTATAACAACAAAAAATGAATAGTTGCACCTGATGCTGCTGGATATGAGCAAAGCCTTTGATACCACAAATCGAAAGAAACTGTTAGAAGATCTTAGCAATGTCATACACGACGAGCTTCTAATAATCCAATTATTATCAAGCGTGAAACTTTCTGTTAGATGCAGACAGGAAAGGAGCGACTTCTTGACAGACACAGGAGTACCATAAGGTGCTTGCAGCTCTGCTACATAATTTATTTTCTATCTTCCAAAAACACTAGAACGATAATAAAACCATAAATCCCATACTCCTGAACATGATTACGCGCGGCCTTCACCAATCATTACTGCCAGTCGCATTATTGATCATGACTATTCTCCAGGAGCTATTACAAAACAATTCAATATTAACTTTCAATACGAGACGCAGTGACATATCGCAAGCTACTTCCAATCATGCAGCAATCAAACATATGAAGCATCATCCACCAGAAATTCTTGGTGGTAGAAGTTTGATCCTGTACAAGACAAAAGAAGGAGTTTACTATCACGTACAAGGAACAAGGATGGAAACTGTAAAGTTCTTGGCAACTTCATCGACACTGAAACCGATATCAAAAGTAGAGAGGTAAATTCTAGAAATTAAGCATCGAAGCTGAAAGAAACCTTCGATCACAAATTGCTTCCGTTCTCTACCGAAATCAGGGCTTTTAACACATATTTAACTACCATATTCCTTTACAATTTTTAACTCTGGGTTCTCACAGAATCGACTTCTAATAACAAACACGCTTTCCACCGAAAGATGTTATGATCGTATATACTAAATGTCAAATACCCCAGAATTGTTACCAACAACGAAGTATATGCAAAAATCAGACAATCTCCATAGTCAATTGTTATAAAAAAGATAGCATTGAAATAGCTTTGGAGTGCATCCAGATTAGATAAGAGAACGTCAACACCGAAATCGATTCAGTATGCTATGAAGGACTATAAAATGAAAATAGGTAGTTCACAGATGACATGGATAAAGCAAGTGGAGAACCGACTGAAAGAACTAAATGTTAATCTAAATAATGTGTCAGAAGTACCCATAAAAGCTAAGTATGAGAACACATGTAAACTTCATTGTTTTTCTGTTGTTTTGTGTTACAGAATGTAGATTGGGCTGTGTAAAATGTGATCGAGAAAAATTTTTTTGTCTTGTATCTGCTACGAATCCCCCAGTCCCACTCGTTTTATCTTTGATTTGGTCTAACCATTTACTCATTTGCCTTTCTCTTCTTCTCTTTCCTGACACTGGCATAGTCAACATTCTCTTATACTCACAAACCTCACTTCTTTTTACATGTATCACGTAAAAATTTTCACCAAATCATTCAATTTTGATCCCTGCACTTATTATCGAGTCCAATAATCTTCATCCTGCCTCTTCTCAATTCAATGTATAGCCTGTCCTCACTGTAACACCAAAAGACCACCATTTAAATATTCTCCTTTACTTTTAGGTATCCTTACTATTTTACTTAGTACTCATTGGTTCTACCCCCAAATTATTCCTGGTTGAAGACAGTAAACAATCTGACACAATAGTATGTATCTCCCACATAACATCTTCGGGGTTTTTTTCTCCAACCGTTTCACCCTGTTTGTGTTCTACTATTGACTTATTGTGGCTTCTTCCATAGCAGAGGAGCCGTGGCTTAATGGTTAGTGCAGTTGCATACTAACCAGGAGGTTACGGGTTCCATTCCCCGAGGGAGCGAGGAGAATTTAGATCTTTACAAAAGAAAAAAGACATTGGTTGGCGTCAGGCAACCGGCCAAGAAATTCCTCACCACAATTGTTGGGAGGAAATGACGTTTAAAAAAAATATGTTGAAAGAAATCCTGGATCATCGCAATCTTTGTTGACAATAAAGATACTGTTGATTTCATTTGTTTCATTCTCATTCCTCCCTTTTTTCTAAAGCGCCTTGTCATTTCTCAAGTTCTTCTTCTGCTTCGTTTCTATCGTCGATCATTTCGTCCTCCCTGAAGTATATATGATTGAAAACTTTGGGCATATGTTTTCTATCACTTCGTAGGACCAAAGATGGAGTCTCAATCAATAAGGTTAACAGCAACTGAATTGAGCAAGTTGCAGTAACTAATGCCACCGAGGCAAAATAGTATTACCTGGTGGTATCATTATATAATGGCGATTATGCGAGAAACCATAAAAACCCACCTTGGGCAGACATGTACAACGCTTACGTGGTTTGTAGTAAAAAACTCTAATATGACCCCTTTCGTACCTGTGACATAGTCTATATACCCGGAACAGTGCCATTGTCAGAGGCAGGACCTAGGTCTTATCCAAGATGACCCAATACTGTGCTGCGTAAATACATTTATTTTACCTAAGGTCTCTTCACTAGCATATCCACAGTATACAAACAGTAGCAAAAAAAGCTACCAAAAAACTACAGGAACTGTCTTTTATACCTAGGTATGAAAAGTTTCAGTGATTTTGTAGTCTTCATATGTTATCTTTTGCTGTAAGAATTCAACATTAACACACCTGCCAATTGTTTTTCCACTCATTGGCTAAGGGAATTAGTCCACAACATGTTGTAGTATCGAAGCCAAAATTTTCAACACCTTCCACTTTTTCTGCTTTGCCGACAAAACCTTGGCTTTGTTCTTCCATCTTCATTTGCATTCGGTTATGCATGTGAAGGCTAAATTACAAAAAATATCTTAATGTTAAACGGTACTTTAAATCTCGGACAGAAAACCACTGACCCTCAAAGAATGGGGGTTGGGCAGATGGCAAGCTACCCCCTCCCGGAAATCCTAATCAATACAGAAACAACGGACATCATTACATGAATGGACCAGGAAGGAGGAGGGATTGCCGACACCGACATCACGACGGCGATGGGTCAAAGCCTACGAGAAGCTCAACGTCCGACGAGATCTATTGCAAATTCCAAAGTAACTTTCACCATTGGCCATTGGAATGTGAATATTATTTACAGAGGAGAAGTAGCAACACAGATAGCGAGGGAAATGAAGTGGCATTTAATTCTTGGGATTTGGGACTGCAGATGAACAAGGGAAAGTAGAATGAAGATGGTTATAGTCCAGAAGCTGATCTAAAGCGAAGATGAAGATCTGCATGAGGATGGTGTTGACATCATGACCTGCTAGCAAGCAGAGATGTCACTGACGCACCCATCAACAAGAGGATCATTACAGGAAGTTTCTACTCAAGATATAGGAGAGTGCCCATTATTCAAGTGTAAGCACTAGACAACAAAAGGAAAGGCGTGGCGATGGTACAGTTCTACCAGGAGCTACAAAAAGCATTAAATGAACGCAACAAAAACGAGGTCATCATTTTCATGGGGGACCTCGTCGCGGGACGAGAAGGAAGTAACAACAACAGACAGGAGAAAACAATCGGCGTACACAGGCTTGTAACATGGAACGACAAATTGGTGTGACTGTGTCGGATCAATTGACTTTTACTATTTTCCCACAAAGAAATTTGCAAAGTGTCATGGAAGTCAGCAGACGGAATAATGAGAAAACAAATTGACAACCATATGTTTTGTGGACATTAGAGGTCGTCTCTACGGGACTTCCGAGTACACGAGGGAGCTGAAAATAAAATGAAAAAGGGAGCTGATGTCAACAATGGGCACTACTTTGTGAGGCCAGGAACAAGAACAAGAACAAGAACAAGCCGAGACTGGATGTATATCGCCTAAAACGTGGCCAAAATGAGGACGTGATCCTGCGAAACAGTAAAGAGCAAACTGTACGAGGCCATGAACGAAAGTAGAAAGATGTAAGTGTGAAAGCATCAGAATAATGCATACGTCAAGTCAGTGTACAAGGTGCTCAGTTTCAGGAAAGGCAAAAGCAACCCATGGATGAGTGACAACACCTCAAATTGGTAGATGAAATAAAAGTCATTACGTCAAAGATTAGTAGTACCCTTTCCGAGAGGATTACAAACAGAATAAAGGGAAAGTACAGGTAAAAAAGACCGAGGGATGAAGAAGAGGGTAAGAGAGGGCAAGGGGAGGTTATGTTGGAGAAACCAGAAAAAACTCAAAGCGCATCGGGGATGAAAGGGGAAAAGAATTGTACAGAATGGTAAAGTAGCTGACAAGGCTGAACATCATACAGGTAGCAACAGTGAAAAGCAAAAACGAAGAGCGTCTGAAGAAGAAAAATGCCAGAATAGCGCAGTTTAAAGGAACACTCCCAAGAAGTAAGAAATAGAGTAATACCGGAGGAACCATCAGAAAAAGAAGAAAAAGAAACGGAAGTGACTGACATCTCAGCGGAAGCACTAATCATACAAGAGATAAAAAATGCACTGAAAGCAATCAAAAATAGAAAAGCCCCTGAAGCAGACCTTACGAATACAATCCCGGAACTAGAGCAGATTTTCCACTAAATTTGAGAAAAAAGACAGGTCCTAAACAGCGGAGAAAAGGGCTCATCTGCAAAATTCTGGCGAAAAACAATCTGGACGACTGTGGAAACTGGCGTGGAGTTACTTTATTGCCTCTGGAGAGAAAATTCTTCGGGAAGATCCTTATCAACAGAATGCAGGCAATGGTTGATTTTATCACTCACGAAAGAACAAACTGGCTACAGGAATGGCGGAGAAACCGTCGACCAGATTTTCAAGCTCTTCTAACCTTAACAATGAAGAACCTCAAAAACGAAACAAACAAACTTAACACAATGCACGCAAGGCTGGTATCTGTCTATCTATCTACCTTTCTATCTATCTATCTATCTATCTATCTATCTATCTATCCATCTATCTATCTATCTATCTATCTACCTACCTATCTATCTATCTATCTATCTATCTATCTATCTATCTATCTATCTATCTGTCTCTCTGTTGTAGTCAGTTGAATCGAAAATGACTGTATTATAGCTTTGGCTTGACGCCTGGTCACCATGTCACTCTGTTTGTCTGGAATTCTTTGTCAACTATCGATATCGAGGTTTCTCCATCTTAGGCTCCTCTTTGCAAAACACTTTATCTTAGTCTCGGTCGACCATGTTTCCACTTACCCTTTTGTTGGGCGCTTGTTTCTCAATTTCTTTCCGTGACCAAGCTATCTGAGCTATTTTTCGATAAGAATATCTGCCATTATTGGATGGTCTGCACGCTGAAGGTGTTCTTTGTTAGCAACTTTGTTTTTCCTGTTAATGTTCTCGATTGCTTTAAGCTGCCTTATCAGCCATTTTGTCTCTTAACTTGTGTAAGATGGACGGTCCAGACTTCTGATCCATACAGCACATGAGAAGGTTTGATGAGAAGGTTTAAACTAGGCATCCTGACAGAGAAAAAATAAAATCTGTCTCAAGGTCTGTGATGGACCATTACAAACTAGTGTCATATGGCAACAGTCGAGGGCCCAGATTGACAGACTTATCGTCCGGCCAGATACTGCAACCGATACAAGATGCCACCATGTCTCACTTCAATCAAAAAAAGTAAAAAAATATAGATAGCATACAAAGGAGAAACTGTTTACCATGAAATGGGAATTAAAACAACCAAAGTCACCTGCCATTTGTTGAATTTCCACAACAATAGTGCTTTGAACGCTTTCGTAGATAACCTCCACAAACAGCACATTAAAGGTCGTTGCAACGATGAAGTCACCAGCTAGTGACTACTTTCGCATGAAAATTTGAACATTTAAAAAATGATTCCTGACGACTAAACCAGTTTGACCAGCAAACGTAAAAAAATTTACGTTTGAAGAAAAAGAAAGGGCCACAAAGGTTTGTTCAGTGTAGCATATGATTAAGTATCAATTAGTTTTAATCTAGCCACGATCTCTGTATGATTGAGACATTAGCTGCCAGTCAAACATCAAACTGGTACTTTTAGGGTTTGGGGATGAGGAAACCAGGGAACAATACCAATCGTTACTGAGGGTTTAGAAATCACAACATTGTGGCCTTTTGAATCTCTTCTCAGTTTGGGTCACATTAGTTGAGACCTTAAACAGGCTTCTAAATGAAAAATGCGCGATCACGTTGGCGCTCACTACTGCGACCCTTGACGCCCCATAGCTGCGCAGTACGTTGCGTTCCTCATCTGGGTCTTCTCGTAATTTTTTTTTCGGTAACAATACAAACTCGTCTTCTGCAAGACAAAAATATGGAAAGTTGAAGGTCAATAGGGCCAGAAGAAGATACTAGATACAGTGACTCTAGGAATATCATATAATAACATTTCCATAGTCAACAGTTTATTACTATACACTACTAAATATTCTATTCTATTCTTTGCTATTCTATTCTAAGATATTCTATTCTATGCTATGCCAATCCATTTAACTCTATTCCATCCAAGGCCAATCCATTATACTCTATCCTATTCTCGTATATTTCATTTTATTTAATTAAAAAATAATATTACATTTCATTATTAAAAGACTTGAATATTCAAATGAAATTGAAAAATACCTAGCCAAATGTTCACCAAGTTTGGTCTGAAACTTGCATAAAGGTTTTATGTTTAAGAACTCCATTGCAAAGGCAGAACCATTCCCATCAGGAAGCTTAAGGACCTACAAAAAATGACATCATGAGTAAAATATTGTACAATACATTTGGTATAAGTGGAATGGAGAATCTTTAGTATAATTACAATATAACAGTTGCCAATGTCAACGTAAGTCAGTAATGACTGTTAAACACTTTTTACTATCTTGTATTACTCCTTTAACTCCCCCAAGAAAACCCACTTTTTATCACAAAAAATCAAATTTGTCAGTCTAGTACCCCTGTGTATTAAAAAGAAAAGCTCTACTGATTCTGTAGCAAAAGTCTGGGCAAAATCTTACAGTATCATTAGTGTCAGGTTACCCATCAAAATCTATGCTGACATCTTTATCAGCTCCTGCTATTATCACAAACTATTAACACGAATAAACGAGTCTACTTTTGCATTTCCTTTAAATTCCCCATGAAAAAAACTGCATGCCCCTGGTTTTACAACAAACCTGCTAGGCTATATTACTGAATAAATGCAATTCTGACAGACCTAAAGTGGTATACTATTATGCATATCAAGCTAACATTGAATATCTCACCCTGAGAAGTTAAAAGTTTACAGTATTATTGTAGCAAATTATGCAAATTATCCCTTGTATTGTTCTTAACCAAAAATGCTTTCCTTTATTGACTGATTACACATCAATTTGGTAAATCCAAAGTGTGTGTAAGCATTTTTCAGTAGATGTTTCCATTTTGCACATCTGTGATTTGTTCTCGTGTAATATCTCACCTTTTTAAATCTTATATGATTTACCAATTATTCTGTAGTCTTTCTTATTTACTGTAATTTTGGAGTACATTTACTGGTCATTAAAAATGAGTACTTGTTTTCAAGAAATGTTTGGTTACAAAAATGTTTCAAAATTTGGCAATGGAAAAATGTCCTTGCAAATGTACTAATTTCAAGCCAATTTCAAATGAAAGTTTTTGAACAACAAATAATTAGTTGCAATAAGCTGAGTTTATGTCTGCCAGTCTTTACATTGTTTTCCTATTATTTTTCTTTAGTTACTTTATACTTTCAACTCAAATATTGGAACTGACTTTTGTAAACATTATTCCCTAGAAAAAATGAGTATACTTAAGTATAAAAATCTGGACAACCAGTGTTTAAACTTGTAATGCAAATTGCATAAACAAAACATAATAAACTGGGTTAGTACCACCTTAAGCCCCATCCCAATAAAGTTGGAGATTGTACCCCAAGACACAACAATTTCGACTTTATTTTATTTTATCGAGTTAACTGATTAACAGAATCAGCTGGATTATATGTGCCTGTCTTTTGTTTTTGTAATGAAAATGTTTCCACTTAAGCTTCTTATAATACAGCCTGTAGAAATTATTGTTCTCAAAAGGAACTTATCACCATCAAAATTATTCCAATTTTAATTGTGTTAATGTATATCCACAGTTTGTGAAGTAATTATTTTGACAAAGAATGTAGAATGTGAAATGGTCTAATGGAGAGTCTTACTATTGCAACCATTTTTTGACCTTCAACCTAATCTTGAAAGATAGAAATGAAGAAGTGTAATACATGTAACAAAATCATTGAGATATAACCAGAAGAAATTATAATGCAAGAAAGGCATAACAGCCACTCATTCTACCTGTCCAAGCTTAAAGAATTGAAATATACAGTCCAGAACCAACATTGTGTATTTTTCCAAAATTTATACATCTAGAGCTCCCCTCTTTAGTATGAAAGATCACAATTTTAATGCCTTCATTTAAGATGTACCAGGAAATATACACGAACACCATGAAATCAACCCAGTCTATAAATGTCAACATCTAGAAGCTCTAAAGAAATATTAAAATCATATATCAATAGCTCACCTAAACACCCAGAGTTTACTTTCTACCTAAAAAGAGTTTTTGGTCATGCTTTCTTTTTACAAGTCTGACATTGTGTGTCCAACACAAACTTGGCTGAAAAATGATAAATCTCTAATGGACCCCAGAATATGGCTTCATCTACAACAATCAAACTATTTTTAAGGGAGGGGGAGCTGGAATATATATATACTCAATCTGAAGACAGTACTGTTTTGCCCTTTGTGGGCTCATCAGTGCAGCACAGAGCATCTGTGATATAACTCTCTGGTCATGTTGCCGGAGCAAACACAGACTAAAGAGTTAATGTGGGATCAAGTCAGAGTATTCTAACTATGCAAGTGCAGTGAGCTATATATATATTTACATATATATATATATTTATATATATATATATATTTATATATATATATATATATTTATATATATATATTTATATATATTTATATATATATATATATATATATATATTTATATATATATATATATTCCAACAAAAGAGAGCTAATGAAGTGGAGGGTAAAATGTGAAACTGTGCAAAGTACTTGCAAGAGAAAGGGCAGAATTGAAAACTCAAGTCACAGAAATGAAAGACAATAACAACCGGCTGAAAAAAAGACTGGACAGAATGTCTTGTTCACACGAAGTGCTTCAAAAGAAATGTCGAACATTGGAAGATGATCTGATTAAAGTAAGATTGGAAATAACTAGTTAAATGTTATATATATATATATATATATATATATATATATATATATATATATATATATATATATATATATATATATATATAGAAAG
>RDPX01000325.1:766188-780222 GCA_003991215.1 Morbakka virulenta
TATATATATATATATATATATATATATATATATATATATATATATATATATATATATATATATATATATATATGGAAAGTAGGTAGCATGGCTTGGCAAACCATGCAAGATTCACTTGGTGGTGCACGTGAATATTGAATGTTGTCTGTGCAATTTTCTTGAAGATTCTTCTACTTTTTATTAATTTTGTCTTTCTGACCTGTACTCCTCTCTCTTTATCTCTACAACTACTAACATCATTATCATTACTGTTTTCTGTGATCAGATCAATTAAACTACTGTATAAATATATCAAACATCAATAGACTTCCTAAATTTCTTGATGGTGGCATTTGGCAAATGCTGCTGGGGAGCCACATATTCTCTGTCATTTCAATATTAAATTCTCAAAATGACAAATGTGGTCATTAACTGATGATTCAAGTTGATTTATTTACCATCCAAAAGCCATATGTATCCTTTTGACTTCTTTTCATTTCATGTCAAAAATT
Organism: Morbakka virulenta; assembly: GCA_003991215.1. Classification (NCBI taxonomy): domain Eukaryota; kingdom Metazoa; phylum Cnidaria; class Cubozoa; order Carybdeida; family Carukiidae; genus Morbakka; species Morbakka virulenta. Next base: position 766,680 of record RDPX01000325.1, read on the forward strand.
AGCTTGTTCTCTGCCTTGAATCTTACTCTCTATTGTACATCTATGAATTTGTTTCTAAATTGTTTATATACTTTATATATATATTTGATTCCCTTATAACTCAAGTATATTCAAAATGGGACCATTAACTCTGGCTGATTTCAACACTGGCATAAAAACACATTCCCAATCCCATCAATTATATGCCAATACACTAACAACTTTTGGTATCATCCAACCCATAACCAAACCTAACCTAAACCACATATCAAACATTCCAGAAAAATGTAATCCACAAAGATATATTTACTGCTGATGAGATAGGTGACCACAATCAGCCATACATTATAACTAATGTCATAAAGCAAAAGTATCAACAAAGATACAAAAATGTCTAAACTGAAAAACAATAATATATTAACCAATTCATTGAAGGCATCAATATCATACTACTTCTGTGTTATCTAAAACCCCACAAAAATATGGCAGACTCTTACGAAGATCATTTAACTGCAACACCATTGATTTCATCAAGATGTCAATGAGTTAAATGAATACTTTGCAAATTTTGCAGTAACACTAACAAACAAACAAAACTAAACTGTCAAGTCAATACTAGACAACTACCATTATCAGAAAAAAAACCCATTTGATATCAAATATACAGGTCATGGAGAACTATGAAAAACTTTATTTTGAGTTGGAGTTGATTATTTAACTGGTTTTGACCAAACACCAGCTAAGTCTACTGTTGACCACATCATCACATCATTGATACAAATTATCAACTCTTCCATCGATAAGGAAATTTTCCCCAACAATTGGAAGGTTGCCTGGATCTGTCCAATTCCAAAAGTCAAGAAGCCTACATGAACCAAAGATTTCAGACCAATCTCTATACTACCAAAATGATCAAAGGTTTATGAGAAAGTAATTTTCAGTCAACTATTAGTCTATATTAACAAGCAAGAAATTCACAACAAAACCCAATCTGGATTGAGGAAGAGTCATCCAACTAGCACTGTCCTACTGAAGTTTAAAAATGACCTATGGAAATCATTGAACAAATCATGAAATAATGCTATCATTACTGAAATGGGAAGTTGTGCCTAATGGCTTCTGAAAGCCAAAGGGAAAGGCACTATTAATCATAACCTACTCCTGGATAAGTGGGTATGCAGACCAGGAGGTCTTAGGAAATAAACAATCCTACCCAACAATGCATAGTTTCAGGTCACCCCTGGGCAAGGTGTAGCACCTGTTATGCCTCCTGGGCCAGGGTTATGGTGAAGTCATCGGCTGAAGGGTAATGGATGTGTACTCAAGGTGGTCAAATCATACATATGATCAATGGCTTGGGAACACAAGTGGCTAGGCGGAATATCTGGACATTCAGACAACGGCTAGGCACAACTACCATTATGAACATGAAATTGCAAAGGCAGAAGGCCATGGCAAATCACTGTCTTAATTTTGCCCAGCACAATCATGGTTCTCCAATCTCAACAAAATTCAACAAATGGCATTAATAGGATTGCTCCTTTGCCTGGCACAAATGCTCATGTGCGACATGTGAGCCAGGGTTATCATCAGAAGTCTGTCAGCAACAAATGAGGAATAGTCTTAGGCACATGGAATGTAAGAACGTGACTGCAATGTGGCCAACTAGATAACTTGAAGCAAGAGATGGAACATTTAAAGGTAAACGTTATGGGAGTGTGTGAAACAAGATGGACAGGCAGTAATGAGTTTCTTTCAGATGGATACAGAGTCATATACTCAGGAGGAGAGAAGCACGAGCAAGGAGTAGCCTTCATTTCAAATGTAGCATCTAGTATTAGTGGTTGGTACGCAATTTCTAGTCGAGTCCAGCTTATGAAGATGGATGGAAACCCTTTCAAATTCTCAATAATACAAGTTTACGCACCTACTACAACAAGTTCAGAAGAAGAAATTGACAAGTTTTATGATGATCTAGAAGCAGCCAAGAAGCTCTGCAAATCCCAGGAAATTATCGTCATCATTGGAGACTTCAATGCCAAAGTTGGAAATCAGTCAGATGGGATGACAGTTGGTCAACACGGACTTGGTGAACAGAACGAGAGAGGGCATCGGTTAGTTTGGTAGTGCAAAGAAAATAGTCAATTCATCACAAACACCATGTTCCAGCAACACCCAAGAAGGTTATGGACATGGAGAAGCCCAGGAAACAATGTGAAAAATCAGATTGACTATATTACTAGCAATAAAAGGTTTCAAAATGCTATTACCATGTGTAGAGCCTACCCTAGAGCTCATTGTGATAGTGACCACATTCCAGTGCTATGTAAACTGAAGATTAGATGTAAGCATGCAGAAAAATCGAAACATGCAACCAAACTTCAATATGAGCTCCTCAGAACAAACCATGAAGTTAGAAGTTCTTACAATATCGCAGTCAACAACCGATTCCAAGTGCTACAAAATACAGAATGTCTGAAGTGGGACACATTCAAAGATGTACTAGTAAACACAGCCAATGAGAAGCTGCCGAAAATCAAGAAGAAGAAGTGACAGAAATGGATGAAAGATGACATACTGAACTTCATGGAAGAGAGATGCAAAATATTTGATCACGCTAGCAAAGATTATAGAAGACCTAATAGAAATATAAAGCAAAGATGCAGAGAGGCTAAGGAAGAAGGGCTCAACAGGCTATGCGAAAAAGCACAATCTGACTTCATTGAAAACACTCAAACAATCTACAAGAACATTGATGATATCCTGGGAAAAAAGCGTTGTTTGTCCTCAGGATGTATCAAAGCAAAGGATGGAACAGTTATCTTAGAGAAAGACAAGATTCTAGAGAGATGGAACGAGTACATCCAGGATCTTTTTTACGATAATAGGGAAAACCTGCCAGAAATCAGGAAATCTATTGATGGACCACCAATTCTCAAGTCAGAAGTAGAGGCAGCCTTAAGAAAGATGAAATACGATAAAGCACCAGGTCCACACAATATCACTATCAAGCTCCTGGTTGCACCTGGAGACATCGGCATACAAAAGCTAACAGAACTGGTTAATGACATCTATGACAGTGGAGTGATACCAGATGATCTCACAAAATCAGTTTTTATCACCCTTCCAAAGAAACCAGGCATGACAGAATGCGAACTTCACAGGACCATAGGTCTAATGAGTCATGTGACCAAGTTGATCCTCAGAATACTAATGATGAGAGCCCAGTCCAAGATTGCACCAGAAATCAGTGAAGAGCAGTGTGGTTTCATGAAGGATACAGGAACTAGAAACCCAATTTTCATGATCAGAAGATTAAGTGAACGAGCTATTAAGGCTAAACAAGACATCTTCCTATGCTTTCTAGATTATACAAAGGCATTTGATAGAGTCAAACACGACGTCTTGATGGACATTCTGCAAAGTCTGGATATAGACGGAAAGGACATTAGAATTCTCTGAAATCTGTATTGGGAGCAGAGGGCTTGTGTCCAATGTAATGGAGACTTCAGTAATTATGAATTAATTAAATGAGGAGTGAGACAAGGATGCTTCTTTTTGCCAGATTTATTCAATTTGTACAGTGAAGTAATTTTAAGAGAATTGAAGGAGCATAAAGGTTTTATTGTCGGAGGTCAAAATTTTACCAATATAAGATATGCGGATGACACAACACTTATTGCAGGATCAGAACAAGAATTACAGACACTGCTCCACAGAGTAATAGAAGAAAGTAGCCAGAGAGGTCTTGCTTTGAATCACAAGAAAACCAAATGCATGGTAACATCAAAATATACCTATCGGAAAAGTCTGTAAGCCTACGATAGGCAATGAAGAAGTGGAACAGGTGACTAAATTCAAATACCTAGGAAGTTCAGTAACCTCGGATGGCAGATGTGATGATGACATAAAGTGCAGAATAGGCATGGCAAAGGATACATTTGGAAGACTTGGATGCCTTTTAAGGAATCCAAGCTTATCAATTACTTTGAGAAAAAGAATTTTAAACAATTCTGTAATACTGGTGTTGATGTACAGCAGCGAAAGTTGGATCATAAACAAAAACATGAAAAGAAGAATCAAATCTGCAGAGATGTTGTTCTTTCGTCGTATGTTGAAGATCTCCTGGACAGAAAGAAAGGGCAATGAAGAGAAGAAGTCTTGACACTGGCAGAGTCAAAAAGAAATCTACTCAGTTGCATCAGGGGTAGTCAAGCACATTTTCTAGGCCACTTCATTTGTAAAGATGCATTACAGACTACAACTCTATTAGGCAAGATAGATGGTAAATGATCAAGAGGAAGACAAAGAATTACATATTTGGATAGCATTTGCAACTGGATTAATGAAGGACTAAATACAAACATGAATGCCGTCTCACTTATCCATCTTGCAAGAAGGAGAATGCAGTGCAGAGCTATGATCGGCAACATCCTTAGAGGATATGGCACCTAGAAAGAGACAGAGACTCCTGGATAAGCTCATCAGAATTAATTTCAGTAAGAGTGCCATCAAAATCTAATGAGTTACCTTACAAACATTTCCAGTTCATAAAAATAAATGGCAAAATACTAAATGTCTCCTGGTTTACTTTGGTGTTCCTTAGAGAAGTATCATGGGACCAATCATGTTCAACATGTATTTTGCTTAACTTCCACCACCATAAACTTCATTCAATATGCTGGTGACAGTACAATCTATGATGCTACAAGAGAGCCCAAAATACCATCACTCATAACAAACTACAGCATGACATAATAGCACTTTCTTTGTGGTCTGACGACAAAATGATTTTTAATAAAGACAAACTAAATTTATCAAATTCTCAAAGACTATCAAAAATGATAAATGTTACTTCCTGTGTATAAATAACAAATCCATCAAACATGAAAGACCAGTCAAGTTACCTGGAGTAGCTTTTGAAGAAAATTCGGGCTGGTCCAAAAGCTTTAAATAATTACTTGGAATTAGATTGACAGCCCAGATTCCAGAGCTAGTAGATATGAGATTATTTTGCATTACATATACTCAGGGTTTTCCAGTCATTTTGTTTAAGCAGGTCTGTTCAAGAATTGAACAGGCCTGCCTTAAGGGGGGGTTAGGGAAAATTTACCCCCCAGAAAATTTTGAAATCCTGTATTCTGGGGCATATCTGGGGGGTAAATCAATGTGTTGAAAATTATGTTTTTAAGGTCACTTTTCATGATACCAGAGCATTTCTTTTAATTTTTTTCTTCTTTTTTTCACTCACCTTTTCTAACTTGTTATCCAGTTTACTCAGTAACTAAAATTATTCTAAATTGTAGTCTAAATATTCAAAATGGCATTCTGCAATTCTTCATGCTAGCAGTTTTTGTAAAGTTGTAATATGTTATACTAAATATATCTATATATATATATATATCTTCATTGTGTGAGTGACACAAAGTCATTTTGTTAAATCCCCTATATATGTACTAGCTATTTTAATGTGTTTTAAATATTGTCTATAATATACATTTTGTATCAGGAAAAAAAGCATGTAAATTATAATCAAGAAGTTGCCTCTCAGCCATTAATTTTGAAAATAGGGTCTTTCAAGTTTTGAAAAATTCCTAATTGAAGATATATAAAAGGCAGTATTGTTCTGTTAATTTTTAAAACATTTTATGCATTTTAATTAACTGCAGAGAGGCAGCTAGACTTTATATATTATATATAGAATATTATAGCCAATATCTTATTTTATTTCATGAAAAATATTGTTTAAAATTGTTGTGGTTATACCGGTAGATTGTAACTGTTATTCCTGATTTGTGTAAAATATTTATGTGAATAAAATTGTTTTAAATTGAAATTTGATTCAATTTTATTAACACTGAGAAACAAGATTTTTGTAATCATTATTTGACAACTGATCCTTGGTAATCTTTACATGCTGATTTCAAAAATGTCATTATTTTTCCCCTAACAGGTCTCAGTTTTTTATATGGCAGTTATATGGTGCATATTTTGCAAAAATATGCCATTTTTAATACTTCAGATAAATCAAACAAACAAATATATAGCCTTGGTTTTTTCAATTGATATGCACAAAACGGTTGTATTTACTTGTAGCTGTCCTGAAACAATAATTTATTGGCTGTTGATACATTTTATGAAACAATATTCAGATGTGAAACAACAGTGAAAATTAAGGAAATTCACACTATTAACATACAAGTATATGCAAATATATTAAAAAAAACAATCTGTATGCATGCTAGCCTATATAAAGCATATAGAAATAGGGAAAGAATGTCTCTTTATGGTAGGAAGCTTCTTTTTCAACTTTGTCTTGCATGTTTGACACTTGGACCGTCTCGCTTTATTGACCAACAGTTGTCTGCCATCATGTGGACACCCCATCAGCCTTGGTATATTTCCTCCATTTCTTTTATGTCCTGGTGGAACCTCTCACCTTGCTCATCACTAACATCTTCTGGGAAGACATTTAAGTGACAAGTGCAGGAAATGCATTTTGATACTCATATTGCAGCCAAGCTTATGAAAGTTTTTCAGCAAATCAGCAATCAAGCTACTGTAGTTTGGAGATTTATAATTCCCTAAGAACTGCTTGGTAATATCTACAAATGGAGTCCATGCCACCTTTTTAACAACTGTCATGCTTCCTTCAAAGTTACTGTCATTAATGAGTTTCCGAATCTGGGGTCCATCAAATATCCCAGCTTTCAATTTTTCATAGGACAAACTAGGAAAAGTTCATCTGATGTGCTCAAAGCATACTTGGTCTTTGTTCAAGGCTTTTACGAACTGCTACATTAAGCCTAACTTTATGTGAAGTGGAGGAGGTACAATGTTAGATTGATCACCCAAAGGTTGCTCTATCAGATTTGGCCCCCCAGCTTGCAGTTGTGGTCTAGGGAGCCAGTCTTGTTTGACCCAATGTTGATCCAAATCCCTACTGTCCCATAAACACAAATGGCATGGATGTTTGGTGAAGCCTCTCTGCTGACCCAATAGGAAATTCATCATCTTCAAGTCTACACATATGATCCAATTATGGTCATGGTATCAGAGTAAATTAATTACTTTTTTAATGCTCTCGTACTTTTCCTTTAGAATCACTGAGTGACCTACAGGTACTGCTCCAAACTTGTTTCCATTATGAAGAAGGACACAATTTAAGCTTTTCTTCGAGCTGTCTATAATATATAGGTGGTCAAGGTGAGTGCCGGACGTGTATTAAAAGTACACAAAGGTCCTGCGACTTGAACAGCTTCGCACTCACAAGTCAACCCTCACGTCCATGTCGTGACCACCGGTAACTCGCTGAGGCAAACGAGGGCTCTGGCGGCAGGGTGAATAAGGGGCGCCCTGTTAAAATAATTAACCACTTCCTTGTACTGGTGACAGCATCATCAACACCGTCAAGATGGAGAAGGAAAACTCGTAAACCAGGATGGATTGGATCCTTTAGCAAGCGAACGCAGCCTTTCTAGTGGAGGTCACACGAAAAAATGATTCCGGCAGGCGACCTTGAGAAAGTCCCTGCTTAACTCTCTCTCAAATCACTTCAATTAACTTATTATGAACAATGCTCTAAATGATAGACCCCCAGTCCCTGTGAACACCCGGGGGTGCTTAAGAAATCTGCCGGAAGGCTGCTTTGCAGCAAATTTTGCCTCTTGGAATGTGAGAACATTGCATGGGGAGAATAAGATAAACACTGTTATCTCAGAAATGAAAAGATTAAATATAGATGTATTAGGAATGTCTGAAACACATTTGGACATAAATACTCCTGAAAATTTTATAGAACAAGGCCTCACATTCATACACTCTCCAAGGAATGACCTTGTACATAGACAAGGTGTCGCGATTGTCTTATCTAATAAAATCGCCAATTCCCTCTTGGACTACGAACTTGTATCTGAACGTATCATGACTGTTACGTTAAATGCTCTAGAAAAACCTCTTGTAATTATACAAGTCTATGCTCCTGACTCAACTTATGATGAAAATATCATCGTTAACTTTCATAATCAACTCCAGGACATAATTAACACTATCCCACGAAACTATACATATGTTATAATGGGAGACTTAAATGCTAAGATCGGAAGTGAATCATATCAAAATTGGCCTGAAGTTGTCGGAAAGTTCACCATCGGAAACCAAAATTCAAATGGAGAAAAACTTCTGCAGTTCTGCGCAATTAACCGTGTCGTTATCGCCAATTCCTTGTTTAAACATAAGAAATGCAGACTCGTGACATGGATTTCTCCAGATGGTCGAACTAAAAATCAAATAGACTATATCATAGTCAGAAAAGACCTATTAAAAGCCATAAAAAACTGTAGAGTATATAATTCCGCCGATATTGGCTCAGACCATTCTCTACTAATGATGAAACTTATAGTCAATACCCGCAAACAGAAAAGAATAAAATCAACTCCAAAAAAGTTTGATGCCGATAAACTGCACCTGGAGGATTATGCAAGAGAATTCAAAGTCCAGATCGGAGGTAGATTCCAGCCATTATTAAACATGGAAGAGGACATCGAGCAACTTTATAGTTCCTTTAAAACTGTCACAAATGAAGTGACTAAAGAAATAGTTGGTTACAAAAGAAGCAGAAACATCGAAAACATGTCCCCTGAACTCGTAAATCTCTGTGAACAAAGAAGGAAAGCCCGATTACAACTTCTCAAACAATCTACATCTCCTCAGTTAAAAGAAAATTACAAACAACTCAACAAAGCAGTTAAAACTGCCACAAAAAGGCTGAAATCTGAAAACATCGACAATAAAATACACAAATTAGAGGAAGAATACTTGAGGAACGACAGTCATAGCCTTTTCAAGACTGTCAGGGAATTAGAGGGCGTACCCAAAAAATCCTTGAACATGATAAAAGACAACCAAGGAAAGAAGCAGACAGACCCTGGTACTGTTTTAAAATTATGGAAGGAACACTTTCAAAATCACCTCAATACTTCCTTCCCCTATGATGAAACCGCAATAGATTCAATAAATACTGATAATATTAATGAAGAAAACACACCGCCTATCCTACTATACGAAATAAAACAAGCCTTGAAAAAGATGAAAAGAAGGAAATCTCCAGGTTACGATTTAATTACCACAGAAGTACTTGCCGCAGGAGGAGAAAATATGATACTTATGCTGCAAAAGATTTTCAACACAATAATTGATCAGTCTAAAACACCAAGCGATTTCTCAAAAATGATTGTCACACCAGTGTTTAAGAAAGGTGATAAAATGCAGAGAGAAAACTATCGGGCAATAGCCCTGTTATCAATCCCTGGAAAGGTTTTTTTAACCATCCTTCTTAAAAGGATGCAAGAAAAAGTCAACACAAAACTGAGGGAAACCCAATACGGCTTCCGATCGGGCCGTGGTACTGTCGATGCCATATTCATTGTCAGGCAGTTAATCGAGAAAACCAAAGAAAGGAATTTGTCGCTCAGTCTCCATTTCATTGACTTTAAAGCCGCGTTTGACACCGTCTGGCGAAAGGCGCTATGGAAAATGCTCAGAAGCATTGGAGTCAGTAAAAAGATTGTCGATATTATAGAATGTATGTACAATAATACTGAATGCGCTGTAAGAATTGATGGTAAACTAACAGAATGGTTTAAAGTCCTCATTGGGGTACGCCAAGGTTGTATCCTTTCGCCTACCCTCTTCAACATATTCTTAGAATTTGTCTTAGATGAGGTAGAAAGTCTTGAAAATGACCTACCTTTTAACGAAACACTGTCAACAGACATTCGTTATGCTGATGACACTACCCTTATTGCTCTAATATTTGAAAAGTTGAAACTCTCCACAACTGAATTGGAAAATGCATGCAAAAAATGGGGCCTTAAAGTTAATGATACAAAATGCAAAGTAATGTCAGCTGAAAACGATTCAATACACATCGATGGAAAACGGGTTGAAACAGTTGATAAATTTATCTTCCTTGGATCAGTAGTGCCAAACACATCGGATGATGTCGTAAGAAGGATAGCATTAGCAGCATCTGCTTTTGGAAGACTCAAGGAAAAGATCTGGAGAAGTAGTAATTTACCATACATTATAAAAACACGGCTGTTTTACGCTCTCATCATACCCATTGCTATATATGCCTGTGAAACATGGTCACTGAAAAAATCAGACATGCATAAACTCAGCGTTTTCCAAAATGACTGCCTAAGAACGATGGCAGGAAGGAAGCGTTCAGACCGTATTAAAATCGAACAGTTAAAAAGAACCCTTAACGTAAAAACAGATATCCTTGATATGATAAAGAAACGAAGAATGAATTGGTTTGGTCATGTCGCAAGACGAGACCCCAACAGCAGCTATGTGAAAAAAGCTTTTAAAGGTGATTTCACACAGAAAAGACCCAAAGGACGTCCACCCAAGAGATGGAGTGATCTCATTCGTGAAGACACCGGCTTACCACTTTTAACTGCCGAAAGAAGAGCCCAAGATAGAGAGCGCTGGAAGCAATTTGTGAATTTGAAGTGCGCAAAGATCCAATAGGATTATGCAAATAAGTCAAAGTAAGTCAAGTCAAGTCTATAAACAGCCTCCAATCATTTGAATTGTAACTGGGTAAACCTAAAGCTAGAAGAAGTCCACTAATGTCATTACAATACACAAAGTCACAGTCAGTACTGAAAAATTTCAGAAATTCACTGTCTCTAGATCTGCAGTACAAAATTTTGAGATCACTCTGAGTCAGTTTCTTCTCACTTAGTCTAGAAGCTAGAAGCTCAGCACCTGCTTTTGATAAACCTATATCGCGTGTCAAATAATTCATTTCAAACTGATTAAGCGGACCAGGCGTGATTCCTGATGTATCCTCTTAATGAAGCAGTTCAAGTGATTCCTGATGTATCCTCAATATTTGAGTGGCTTTAACTAGCTGTAGTATCACAGCTGGTTTCATGACATCTCGATTCTGGTTGAGGAAACTCTGCAGAATGGGGAACAGGCAGTTGGCCAGATTCTAGATAAAAAAAAATCAAATAATGGTAATCAAATAGAGTTCGTGGTCGTTTCATGTTACTTCATACATGTGCTTCACATACTTTAAAGTCTTTATTTTCACTTTCATTTTGTTATCGAATGACTATCCAATATCAACCAATTAAAATTGCCATTACTCCTAGTGTTTGGACCAACAAGGAAGTAAACACAGCTGATTCAACACATGTGATGAACACATGTTTTGATCCATTTTCTGAGACATGCTGCTCAGTTTCTCGATGACTCGGTGTTTACAATATGCAAGACACAATCAATTATTGAACAGTTCAGTTGAAATTCGCTAAAAAAAATTTTGGAGGGTTGAAGTTTGAGCCGGCCCAAAAAACGTTTGAAATGGTCAATTTGGCTGGTTACCGATTCTTAGGGAAAACACTGCGTACTCTATTGTAAACTTAAAAAGACCTAGAAATGTTGAAAAAGTCAGTTCATGGAAACAATCTTTCCAAATGTTTGAAAACAAATTTTTTCTCTTTGGGTGATTTGGGATCTTACTTTGCTGTGTGTTATGATAGTCAGTAAGATGACAGTTTTCCAGAATGCTTCTCTATTGATTAACAAGAATCACCAATAAATGCATCACTTCCAGTTATTGATGCAGACCCACCTGGACTACTGCAATTACTAAAAGTAGTTTGAATGTGACAAAAATTTCTTTAATAGGTTCCACAAAGAACTGGTATTAGACAAGATTATGATTCAAGGTCAGGACTTTTAACTATGTCTTTTACAAAACAAATTTCTTATTGTCAAATTTCAGGTTAACTTCCAAACCCAGCTTCAAGTCTAGGAGTACTGTTCTTCCTGCTAAATCAGATTATTATCACATTTTCCTGCTAATTTTATATTACACCATTTAGGTCTGAGCTTTTTGAAAGATGCTGGAAATGAGTTGTTCTTTTCTGCCTATCAATAACAAGTTGACATTTTCTAATAGCTGTTAAAGTAATAGGTATGGAGCAATATGCCATTGGTATGAGAAAGTTATCATCCTGTTCAAGAATTTTTTTTAGCTATTTCACTGAACTTTTGGTTTTATTACCCCAGGGGTAATGGGGACTTAAAAAATTTGGGTGAACCCATACTCCAATGCAAATTCTGTGAATTCTTGAGCAATGAATATGGGTACACTATCAGAAACTAGATGTTCTGGCACATCCCAACATGCCAAAATGTTCTTAAACTTGCTAACAACATAGACCCTGGTCTTGGTATTTAGGTAGGGCAGCTCAAAAACATAAATAACAGTCCATCATGATCATCATGAAGTCTTAAGAATTCCTTTGCAAAAGATGTTCTGCTATTGAAATTACTTTGTCAGGCTCTTTCTTCTGTGCCATTCCTTGACTTTAACAGAAATTATATTGTGTGTGGCATCCAGCCACCACCAATACGATGTCTCCACGTAACATTTTGTAACTGTGAGATTTCCTTATATATACTGTCTTAGACTTCTTTCTTGTACATTTTAGGAGCTGTGATTCTATCTCAGTATGGCAACAAGTATTTCAAAGTTGAAAATTTATCTTGTGCTTTGCAATTTGACCATCTGACTTGGCATAATGAATTGCTCTTCGACCACCTTTATCATTCTACTGTGCTATTTTCAGTGATAACAAACATTGGTCAGTGATAAGTCTAGCAGCATACTACTTTAGCACCACTCACATCTCCTTGGTAACATGACACTGGGCTATGCAACAATGTTACAGTCACAATTAGAAGCTTGTTAGGAACATGTTTAGACCTTCAAAGAATTATTAGTACTCATTGGTACTCATTGACATGCTTTGGATAGCTCTTGAATTTTAGACTTAACATTTGCACTTAACTGTTTGATTTTAGCTTTTATATTAACTAAATAATTTTATTTTCGAACTTGGTTTAAACCAGCCCTATCCAAGGATAATAGTCTCAAAATACTTGGATTTTTAGTTGTGAACATCGACGTCTTGCCCAGAACTTCCAACATGGCAGATTATTTCAAAACAGAGCAGTAAACAAACAACCTGTACTTGCTAGAGGGAGTATATTGCCATGAAATCATCCATATGAATTTACATGTATAGAGTTGGTAGGCACAACATTGCAGTTTCAATGTATATTTTAGAACCGAATTACATAAATTCTTACCACATCATCATCATCATCATATTCGGTTTAACGTCTGTTTTACATGCTAGCATGTGTTGGACGATTTCTTGAAATTGACTTCCAATTTATCCTATCCTTCACCAGGTCTCTGCTGACACCTTTTTCTTTCAGATCCATCCTTATCACTTCCTCCCATGTTTTCTTTGGTCTTCCTCTGCCAGTGGTTCCTGTCACCTTGATTGTTCTGCATCTACTTGTCCAAGCATTCTTGTCCATTCTCTCCACATGACCAAACCAACAAAGCCTCCTATTCTGCATACAGCTGCCAATACTGTCCAGATTCAATCTCCTTCTGAGTTCATTAGAACTGAGCCTGTCCTTTAGACTTACGTTGCACATCCATCTTATCACTCTCATGTCATTCCGC
>RDPX01000325.1:800713-878008 GCA_003991215.1 Morbakka virulenta
GGGGTGTTGGGGGCAACTTAATCTATTGTGGTACTTGCAAGCACTGGGTACATAAATGGTGCAGTGGAATAAAGGGCAAACTGACAGAAACTAACCGTTTTAGCTGCAAGAGGTGCACAGAAGGAGAGGCAACCTGTGTCTTAGACCTATGGAAAGTGCATTTGGAGGGTCAAGAAATTGAAGTTGTCCAGAAGTTTTGCTACCTTGGTGACACCCTTGGAGCCAAGAGGGGAGCTGGTGCAAGTGTTACAGCAAGGGTTAACAGTGGATGGAGTAAGTTCAGGGAGCTGATGCCATTGTTAACCAGAAGAGCTCTGCCATTACCTACCAAAGGTAGAGTCCACCAGGCATGTGTATGTAGCACAATGAAGTATGGCAGTGAAACTTAACCAGTGAAAGCTGAAGATGTCAGCCACATGGAGTGGAATGACATGAGAATGATAAGATGGATGTGCAACGTAAGTCTAAAGGACAGGCTCAGTTCTAATGAACTCAGAAGGAGATTGAATCTGGGCAGTATTGGCAGCTGTATGCAGAATAGGAGGCTACATTGGTTTGGTCATGTGGAGAGAATTGACAAGAATGTGTGGGCAAGTAGATGCAGAACAATCAAGGTGACAGGAACCACTGGCAGATGAAGACCAAAGAAAACATGGGAAGAAGTGATGTGATAAGGATGGATCTCAAACAAAAAGGTGTCAGCAGAGACCTGATGAAGGATAGGATAACTTGGAAGTCAATTTCAAGAAAGCATCCAACACATGCTAGCATGTAAAATGGACATTAAACCGAATATGATGATGATGATGATGATGATGATGATGATGATGGTGATGTTAACAAGTTATCAGGAGAACAAATAATAACAACATTATGAATTAAAACCTCATCAAACCAAGTTGAAATTCATTTAAGAATTGGTGTTAAATGACTTTTAGTGGAAGGAAATGGCAAGTCTTTTTTACTGGAATCCTTTTTTATAGTCCTATTTGACCACATATACAACATGGGGCAGATATAATCATCATCTAATTGTACACTGCCAACTTTTAAGTTGACATCTCTACCAATATAGGCAAATAATAATAGTCATGATCCTACATCAATGTTCTAAAGATGTCAGTGAGAAAATTTAATCCTCAGACACATGAAAAACCAAAAAACGTAGTAAGACATTTTCTCACATTTCAAAGTATCATTTAATTTTATGGGTTTACAGTTGGATCAAATTTTTTTTGACTTTTTTTAGAAGTGCCGAATTCCAATATGGTTTAGTTCAAAAACAGATTCTGAGCTATTTTCCTGGATGGCATGGTAGCAACTGCTAAACACAGCCTTTCCAGGTCCCAAAGGCTGTCATTGTTAAGGCTTCAACAGGCCTTCTAACCCATATTTGCAATTTAAAAAGTGAAGCTTACTGTGAGTTGCGTTTTAACATTTTACTGTCCAAATGACATGTAGTTGCAAGTTTACAATCGAATATGATTGTTGGCCCACTGAAAAAGTCAGCAATCATGGACCTGACTGATGTAAGGTTGTAGTCACATCATGTCTGAAGAACAATAAGGATATCTGAGTTATGTGTCTAAGCTCTACTCTGGCTTCCCTTTATCATATGACCTGAATGTGTTAAGTCCACAGTCAACTTGTCTCTCAGTCTAACCTATTTGTGGTGTTTTTTTCACAGTCCCATACACTTACAGTAGTGGCTTTATAACATGTATGGTTTTTAACCACCAAAAAAGTTTGTAGTAATTCCTATGTATTATAATACGATACAGATAAGATCACTGACTAATTTTTTCAAACATATTGTTGTGAAAATAGTATTACTGTATACCAATGTAAAACTGCATTCAAAATATATTATAAAATTTAAGACTTTTATATTGGCTTATCAATTACAGAATACCTTTGATTATAACTTTATCTCAATCTTGTTCATTCACATTAAGTGAAATGTGAGGAAGTATGAAGATTACTTTATTACAATGTACCCAGTCTTGCAGTTAAAGCAGCTTCGACTTGTAGTCTTCTAACAACTTGTATTTATATGGGAAAACATTGGTCAAATGTAACAATATCAGCAGAAGATATTTTTATCAACTTGTGAAGTGTATTGCATCACTGTACATGAACTGTTGGTACTCTAAAAAGCCCTTTGCACATATTTTTTGGATGACGAAAATATTCAGAGAAAAGGCTCAATTGTTAAAGAAAAAATGTCAAATTATCTATCATTTGGGTAAATCTAGTTACTGCCACTTTTCCGCCAAATTTGGTGGGTCTTGTTACTAAATTTATGCACTTTGATTGAAAAAATGTATATCACACATGTATATTTAAACACATTATCATTGTCCGTGATACCCACACCCCAATGATATCTAGATACGTGCGGGTATCTAGGATAAACTCCAACTATACTATATCCTATACTACTGATGGTCAATAAGTAGACCTAACGAAATAAAATAGCATAAACACCAGTACCGCAGTACCTAATAACGGACGGTGTAATGCTATTAACGGTTCAGAATAATAAATGGCCTCAACAAAATGAAACTAAAATAGCGCCATTAATGCGCCTTTTAACTCTTGTGGAACTAGTTTCCTATGTACTGTACAGAAAATGAAGCTTCTTGATTAAAACCACATCGCAAGCTTCCTGCCAAAAAACTGTCCAGAAATAAAATTGTGTGGTTAGTTTAGTCATGGTCTTGGCATTAGTCCCAATATAGGTGTTCCGCCGATACTGATCGTCAGTCCCAATATTCCTCGATTAGTCAGTCTGACGAAAAAAACTACCATTATCGATAAGATAGCTATGTCAGCAGATATCAGCTACAATCTGACCTTGAAAACACATCCTATCATAATAAAAATTCTATAATAATTTACTACAACAAGGACTAAGGAGACCTACCCCTTTATCTTTATTTGTTTTGATAAAGATGTTTCCTATGTCAGTTTCACAGCTCAAAGTTTCACTAATGCAGCCACCAGAGCCACTCCTCAAATTAACGGAAATTATAGACGTAACCCCTAATTCATTTTTCAGTGCTGTCTCCAGCGTCCTTGGCAAAGACATATTTTTGTGTTCTCTGATTCTTCACCTACAGTTTATACTCATTTTCTCGTGCTCCAAATCATCTGTAAACAATACAAATTTGCAAAGGTAACCTCGTCGCAGAAGCACAGTATTGTGTCTTGTTGAAAACAGATCAATACTTTTTTGACATCCTTTGGAGCAGACGGGGCCAATTTAAGATATTGAACACCCAACTTCAATTTTTTTTTCCGGTTGTGGTTGTGACGTAACCACAGGGATTGCCGCGGGGCGATCCTTTTAGTCTATATTCTCACACTAACGACCAGTAACATCATAAACTAATATATAAAATGAAGGATAAAACGAATCTGAATATAGGAACACTAAATGTAAGGGGAATAACGTAGGAATATCAACAAAAAGATCTTGTAAATGATACCAAATATTAAAACATTCAAATTGTAACGGTTCAGGAAACTCATTTGAAAGGTACAGGATGCAAAACACTCAAAGACAGTAAAGGTAACTCATATGACTTTTACTACACAGGAGCAGAAAACAATGCACAGCACGGTGTTGGAATTATTGTAACAAATCACTTACAACCTAGGTACAATAGAATTAGTGATAGCATCTGCACTATGAAAACAAATGTAAATCGAAAAGAACTAGTAGTTATTTGTGCTTATGCATCAACTCTTGCTCAGGGTAAGAAAGATCCAAAGCAGAGAGATGATTTTTATAATAGTTTGAATGGAACCATCAGCAATGTTAAAAGCAATTCTATCTCAGTTATTGGCGGGGACTTCTATGCCAAGACTGGCTCAGGAAAGGACACCTATCCAGATGTAGTGGGAAATTTTGGCAAGGGATTACTAAATGAAAATGTTGAAGTGCTAATAGACACATGTGCTCAAAATAATCTCATACTTAACAATACAATGTACCAACACAAAATGGCACATATAACAACATGGGAAGGTCCAGAAAATAAATGACTCGAGGGCTTACAGTGGTATTAAGAGCAACACAGATCACAGACTTGTTCTCACAAAACTCAAATTAGAATGGCATAAACTAAAGAAAACTAACACCAACAAAATTATAAATTTAAAACATCTGAAAAATGATATAAAGGACCAATATAAAAAAATAGTCTCCAAAAAGCTGAAAGAAAAAGAGGAACGTAGTGATGAAATATGGAAGAATATTAAGAAATCATGTACGGAAGCAGCACAGGAAGTATTGGGATACAAGAAAGCAAACCAACGACACAATATATACAGTGTAGATATGTGTCGATGTCGAAAAATCGGAAAGATATTAGAATGAAACTCAATGCAACATCAGACAACATAAAGAGGAAAGAACTAGCAAAAGAAAGGAAGAAAATAATGAAGAAAATTCAGCAAGAATTGAAGAAAAAACAAGAGGAGGGAAAAAGGGAAATCTGATAAGAGGCATCGAGAGCAGCAAGGATGACTCCAGAAGAATGTTCAAAGCTACAGACAAACTGAAATTATCTGAACCAAACAAAAACATCATGGTAAATGGGAAAGAAGGCAAAGTTACAAACAGTAAAGAACAAGTGGAAATCATACAAGAATATTTTCAGAAAATTTTCTATAAAGAAGGAGAGAATGATGAAATTAGGAAGGCTATTAACATGCTAAGAAACAATAAAAGCCCAGGTACAGATACCATTAATAGTGAGCTCATAAAGCATGGTCCAGAAGAAACAGCATCGGGCATCAAAACACTACTAAATAACATAGCAGAGACAGGCCAATATCCAGAGGAGATAGATAAGGAAATTCTAATACCTCTCCCTAAACCAAGCGAACCCCAAGAACCAGCAGAAAATTTAAGACCAATTATTTTACTTTCAACACTTAGAAAAATACTAGACATTTGCATAATTCGCCGGACATCAAAGAAGCTATTACAGAAAATACCCATCACTCAGGCAGCATATTAAATAGGAAGATCTACAACAGAGCATGTATTCACTTTCAGATGCCTACCAGAAAAAACCATAACATCAAAAGACTACACAGCTCATCTGCTTATACTAGACATGACCAAGGCATTTGATACAGTTCGCAGAAAGACCCTGATAGAAGATTTCATGGATATCCTTGATCCTGGAGAGCTACATATCATCAGTTTAATGATCAAAGAAGTAAACTTACAGATTATGTGTAAAGCAGACTACAGTACAGAATTCAAAACAAATATTGGAGTTCCCCAATGAGATTGCATGTCACCAGTTCTATTCACTCTTTACCTGGCACAGGCACTGAGACCAGACAGGACAAAACTGGAAGAAGAACATTTATACACCTTTACCAAAACAGCTGAAGAAAACGCTATACAACAGGTGCAAAAAGAACGTAACTACGCAACACCACAAGACATATATCTAAATATAGACAAGCAGTATGTAGACGATATTGGATAGGCATCAAATTCTGAACATATTGTAAACAGTATTGAGAAGATTACACCAGGGAAAATTAAACAGAGAAATCTAAATGTAAATGTAGGCAAAACAGAGAAACATACAGTAAACAGAGAGAACAGCAACACATACTGGAAGAAATGTAGATACCTGGGTAGCTTACTGGATACGATGAAGGACATTAAGCGCAGAAAGGGATTATCCATCGGTGCTTACAATAAATTAAACCATCTATTCAAAAGCAACAAAAGCCTGAAATTAAATATCAAAACATTCAATGCTCTCATAGCAAGCATGTTTTTGTACAATAGTGAATTGTGTTTTCTAAATGTAGTTCCACGTGTTCTCAGTAGATTTCCTATTAAAAGCTTGCCAGTGGCTACTCATCTAACGAGGCTAATGGAGCTTACCCCACACAAAGAACTTTGGACGAAATTATTAATTTGCATCAATTTATTTCATTTAAATTACTTGAAATGTTGTTGGGAAAAAACAAACAACAATTTAAATCTCTTGCTGTTTATTAGCATTCTTTCATACATTAAACGATTACCTGGATTGAAATGAGCACTTTTATTTACTTAAGCTGACATATTTTTCGAGATATTTCATTGAGAGATTTCCTGTCAGGAAATAAAAGTTTCTGTTCCTATAGTTTGACTAAGTTTAGCTAGTCAAAATTGTACTCCCTCTGTTCAAATTTGATTACAGAACTGTATGCAATATATCTTGGCACTGCTTTTAGATATCCCACGTAAAGAGTTAAAATGGTAGCAGTCTGTACTTAACTTCATTGATAATAAGTAACACATTGTATCAAGAGGCGATTTCCTGTCAAAATTCGAAATTGAACATTAAGGTTGAAAATTCTGAACTTTATGGACTCGGAGGAAGCTATAGATGTAAGAGCTTTATCATGTCATGAGTCGTAAGCTTTTTCCGAGCTACATTTCCAGAGATATTTCTCCCATCGCCAGGCTAACGACTGAAAATGCATGACAGCCGACATTTAGGAAGGACATGGCACCTGAGGAGGAGGATAAATTCATAAACAGGATTGAAAGAATGTTAGAAATTACTATGAGAAGAAAATATAATTTATGAAAGGAGAAAAAACTTGTGCAGTCAAACAAAAGTTGGATACAACGTAGAAAGGAAATTTTTGTTATACTGCCAAAGCAATCAATCTGGTTGGCAAAGTTTAAAGACATACCAATGGGTTCAAAGGAAATAATAAAGAGCTGATTCATCTTGGTTTTTTAGATCTGAAAGATTATGTACAAGATTATACTTTAATGAAAGTGAAAAAGCTTTGAAATCGATGTGATGATGAGGAGATAAAATCAGAAACAGAAATACTGGAAGTTAAACCAAAACAAAAATTTCATTAAACGTATGATCACAGAACAGAGAAAAATCTTTTTCTTTAATGGCTCCGAGAGCAGTCTAAGGCTTTATCAATAGAAAATATTATTAGGTGTTCCTATAAGCTGATTAGAACCATGAACTTGTTAGTAGCAAAAAGAGAGAATTCGTGTGTTATGCAATTATATTCTCGACGTTTCGGTCCTACTTCGATCATTAACTAGAACTGAGATTTCATAACGGCCAACACAAATTTATAGATGAAGGTAAACAAGTAATTTGAACCTGTCTACTACAGGAAATACGTCGACGACATTTTTGTTTTCTTTTTGTCTCCAGAACACGTGTTTTTATCTTAATCGTAAATGAATGGTATACATTCTAATTTTTTTTTCATCTGAGAAAGAGGTTGACGGCAGTCTTCCATTCTTAGACATACAAGTTACTCTAGGTGATAAATTTACCACTAATGTCGATAGGAAATAAACTTTTAGCGGTCTTTACAGTAATTTTTTTAGCTTTCTTCCTGTAAAATACAAACGTAGGCTAGCATATACGTTATTATATCACACATTTCGCATTGTTTCGGATTTTTGCAAATTTCACCTAGAAATATGTCTCCACCACTTTTTGTTTAAAAATGGTTATCCAACTTATATGTTTGAACGATGAGTCAAACCATTTTAAATAAAGTATATGTTGCCAAGGATGTCATTAGTACTGCCCTTAAACGTAAAGTTTTAATTATATTACCTTATTTGGGAAAGGTTTCCTACAAATTAAGAACTCTCTTGTTTCACTTCTGTCTATTATGGTAAAACCATATGTCACTTGAACGCTAGCCCTTTGGAACACTTAGAAGTTTCCTCCTCTTTAACAGGAGAAAGTGTTAATAACGAACCTTCTACCGTATCACAAACTCACAACCTGTAAACATGCGAATCCACACCTCTTGGGAACTTATCCAATATGGCCTCAGCTGCCTCAACTTTTGAACTTGAATTAAAAGAATGTTTCTTGATCCATCGTGGAAATCGTAAGTTAAATTTGAACATTGTATCAAGACCTTTGTATTTATTTAGTAATGATTGACTAATGAGAAAAATTATTTATTGTTTGTCCTTTTTCTGGTTGGTCGTTCGTTACTTTAACAATGTGGCTTTGTAACTTGTTTACATTCTTGTATAAATATGTGTCGACAGTAACGAAATCTCAGTTCTAGTTAATGGTCGAATTACGAACGAAAGGTCAAGAATATAACTATGTAACACATGAGATGATTAGCAGCTGAATAAAATGACATATCTTGGTGTGAATAAACCAATTGCTCTTTTTACATTATTCAAATTGAAAAAAGGTACTTTAGATTGTTTGGAAAAACTTACGTACCGTGGGATAATCTATTTTATAACCTCCACACTGATTTCCTTAGTTCCAACAGAGACCAAATGGCATTTTATCCTGATGGGACTTCAATCCGGAAACCTTTAAAGTAACTGGAGTAGCTAAGCATAAGAAAGAAAATTATAGCTTGTTCTGTGTGTCTTAACTCATGTACGCTGTGATTCTGCTGTTAAATCAAAACCTGAGTTTGTATTCAACAGAATCTAACACGGCAGGTTTCCCACGAAGAATCCATTGGCACTAACCTCCTAAAGTATTTCTCTGCCTTATTGAGAAACTGAGCATATTATTTTCGACCTTCCTAAAGGACACCACATTTTGTCAAAGATTTTACAACGTACAAATTATTTCAGAAAAGAATATTACTAATAAAGAAATGCAGCTTTTCCTTTAAATCGACTGCGCTATATTTAATTGGCAAGAACGACACATTCCCCCTCAAGAAGAAGGTTTTTGAAGCCTAAATAAAATGTAAGTACAGTCCAATCAAGATTCCTCACCAAATTTGTGGCTCTTCCTTTAAAACTATTGCCATTTTATCTTCCTACAAATTTGTAAATCAAAATTAAAACAATCATTGACATACAGTGCAGCAATTGATTCTGTAAGCTGTGGCATATACCGTGACCATCGACATTACTCATCGGAATTTGGGCTATAGGTGGTCACTTGGCCAGAAATACCCGACAAATCAGACGAATGCACAAAAAATATACACGTTAACAAAAATATAAAAAGCAACACTCTTTAGCATCCTTGTAAAGAAAACATGTAGCGCCATTTCAAATCAAAACCTCGATAGCTTGTTTAGGGAGATAAAGATATATGAACAATTCAAATTAACTTTGTGGGCTTTCCTGTTTCATAATTTTATATGGAACACAAAGAAATTCAAACACGTTGGTATTCTAGCTTCATTAAGATAACGGCACGAAATAGAGACGTGTTTTTTGCTGTTGGAATTATTTTCCTGTTTTTTTACTTTTTTTTTTTTGGTTTTTAAACCTGTGTATCATTATGGAGATGATTTGACTGTGGAATACAAGGAAAATAAAACTATCAAGAATGACACCAGCTACACGTGTCAGTTATTGTTTATTGCAAAAAGAGGTTCTGTATTTCTTGTCACAAGAACTCGAGGAAAGCTACTAATATGTTTATTACTTGTGATCTGTGGGGACGTCGAAACATGCCCTGGACCAAGTTTGTTAAAGAATATCGGGGATTTTACAATTCTCCATTAAAAGATTCGAGGTTTGCCAGGAAAAAAAGATCTTCTACAAAATTTTATTCTCAAGAAAAACATAAGCATTTTTGCTGTTACAGAAACTCTCTTACATGACAACATCCCGACAGCTTTAGAAAATAACGGGGGTATGTGTTTGAGAGAAATGATCGAAATGGCATGGGTGGAGGAACTGGAATATATATATAAAACAGGACATTGAATACATAAAAAGAGACGACCTGCCTGAAAAAGATATTGAAACAACTTGGATCGAAATAAACCAGAAAAATTCAAAAAGTTTTATTCTTGGCGTAGTATACATACCACCGGATAGCTCAAACCATTTAAGCAAAAACTTTGATAAAAAGCTTATACCTACGATCAAAAAGGCTAGCAACGGAAACAAAGAAACTGTAATTATTNGATCTGTGGGGACGTCGAAACATGCCCTGGACCAAGTTTGTTAAAGAATATCGGGGATTTTACAATTCTCCATTAAAAGATTCGAGGTTTGCCAGGAAAAAAAGATCTTCTACAAAATTTTATTCTCAAGAAAAACATAAGCATTTTTGCTGTTACAGAAACTCTCTTACATGACAACATCCCGACAGCTTTAGAAAATAACGGGGGTATGTGTTTGAGAGAAATGATCGAAATGGCATGGGTGGAGGAACTGGAATATATATAAAACAGGACATTGAATACATAAAAAGAGACGACCTGGCTGACAATGATATTGAAGCAACCTGGATCGAAATAAACCCAAAAAATTCAAAAAGTTTTATTCTTTGCGTGGTATACAGACCCCCGGATAGCTCAAAACATTTACGTAAAAACTTTGATAAAAAGCTCATATCTACGATCAAAAAGACTAGTAGTGGAAACAAAGAAACTGCAATTTTTGGTGATCTGAATGTAAATTATCTCTCAAAAGATTCGCATACCCAATTAAAGGAAAGTATTGCACTCCAGGGAATGCATTAAATTATTAAGGAAGCTACGAGAACAACGAAAGACACAAAAACATTAATAGACGTTATTTTTACAAATCGTCCTGACAATCTTTGCTCTGCTGATGTTTTATTATCATCATTGAGTGACCGCGATATTATTGGCTGCAAGAGAAAAATCAACAACATTAAAATGTCTAGTATAATTATCACATGCCACAACTATAAGAACTATAATCACACCAAAATTAACACGGAACTTTCTAACACTGATTGGAATCCAGTCCCAGTCTACATGTCAAATAATGTAGACACAGTATGGAAAACATTAAAAGAAATTCTAACGAACACAATTGATAAACACGGTCCTTTAATTCTGAAATGTGTTAAGGGAAAAAAGTCACCATGGCTTACACGAGATGTTAAAGCTGAAATGAACTTATGCGATTCCCTCAGACGGAAATTCCAACGTACAAGATCACACAAAGATCATAAAGCGTATAAACAACAACGTAACAGAACGAATATCTCGGTACGCAAAGCTAAACAAGAGCATCATAGAACGCTTTTGAATGATTCGGTCAGTAATTCCCCAAAATTGTGGAAAACAATTAAAGACATTTTTCCTACGAAGGAGAAATCAATTTCAGCAAAAACTTTTGTGATTGACGATGTCCCGTATTCTAAACCATTTGACAGTGTCAAAATTTTGTACATTTTTCTCCGGAATTGCTACTCATCTCAAATCAAAATCAATCCTTCTGAAAAACTTCATCTGGGCGAGACCATTTCAGAACCAAAACAAGACCTATACAACTTTCAAGTGTAGACAAGTTACTGTAAACGAAGTCTTCAAACGACTAAAACGACTTCAACGTAAGAAATCTTGTGGTGTCGACAACCTACCACCAGGTTCCCTAAAGGACGCAGCTCTAAACATCGCTAAGCCGTTGACCTACATCATTAACTTATGTTTATCACAAGGTGTAGTCCCTGAGGACTTCAAAATCGGAAAAGTCACACCAATCTTCAAGAGTGGAGCGAAAAACTTGATGGACAATTACAGACTAATAACTGTTCTGCCTTTGTGTTCAAAGGTCTTGTGCCCACTCCCAGCTAATGAGTTAACTTGAAAGTCACAAACTGTTATCAAAAAATCAACATGGGTTCAGAAGTAGACGCAATACTGAGGTAGCTGCAACAAAATTTGTAGACACAATCAGAAGAAACATGGATGAAGCTAGACTAACAGGCGCCATATTCATTGACTTAAGTAAAGCTTCCGACACCTTAAGTCAAAGCCAGATTATTTCAAACTTATCAAACTATGGAATTCACGACAAGAAGAGGGAGTTCTTCATCAACTACTTATTCAACAAGAAGCAATATGTAAATTTCCAAAACACAATGTCGCAAACGGAACCTGTTACAAGTGGTGTCCCCCAAGGATCGATACTGGGGCTGTTTTTGTTTCTACTGAGCTATGATAGTATTGCTGATGTTACAGGAGAGTGTGAAATTCTGATGTACGCAGACGATACCGTAATCTGTGCGTCTTCGAAAAGCCGCGATGAATTAGAGCAGAAACTCTCTGCTGATTTTGCATGAGTCGCTGATTGGATGGAACATAACGAGTTGAGTACGAATAGGAAAACCGGTAAGACTGAATGCATGACATTTGCAACTGCTCAAAAAGTGAAAAAGACTGCAGAACTCAACGTTACGTACAGTAATAAATCAGTGAATTGCATCACCAAATATAAACACCTTGGTTGAACCTTGATCAGCTCATCTGATCACTCCGTTGCTACTTACAAGAAAGCGTGTGGCCGTCTGGACCTACTCCAATGACTTCGACCACAACTAACTGTGAAAGCTGCAGTTGCGATTTTATCAAACGATGTTATTACTATTGTTTACGTATTGCTCAACTATCATCTCACAGACGAGCAGTACTCACAAGCAAAAGATACGATCTTTTGAAGAACGAGCTCGGAAGATATTCAAACCGGTAGCTGTATTACCAAAGATTGACGAAGTAACGAAGAAAAAGGTATGTCTTAACGTGTAAATATGCTTACATGGCGACATTTTTGAGTTTTGTCAGGTCTATTTCGAAATAATGAGAAACAATACTCGAAACATTGGACAAATACTCAGAATTCCTAAAATAAGACTTGAATCCACTTAAAAAACCTTTTTCTTTTATGGGGAAAAATCCTTCAATGAATTGCCCATTAAGACCAGAAGTGCCCCAAGTCTTAGGGAGTTTTTAACTAACTTCTGATTTTAATTCTTTAGTTTGACAATTATGCAGCATATATTCAAAACCTACTTCTCCACCTTGACTTTTGTGCCTCTGCTTTTGAATATATGTTGTACACGATAGTTTTTAGATTTTATAAATAAATACATTTTTTTAAACTTTCCCTCCCGCTTAACAGGACAAAGTGGTAGAACAGAATGTGTATATAGCTTGTATATATCTTATTTTGAACTTTTAACCCTGTATAAATATTCGTAGTAATAATAATATAGCTCAACGGAGTGTTTGGCTACTTCATAGATTCTCGTTTTCTCGAATAAAGATGCTGCCCTTGACACATTCAAAAGAAATCAAGTAAAACACTGGTCTGCTAGCTTACAACTTGATGAACCTGTTACAATCCATCTACTTATATATATATATATATATATATATATATATATATATATATATATATATATATATATACATATACTGTATATAACTACATTGTGCATTACTGAATGCTGACAAAGACTTAAGGAGAAACCTTCAACATAATGAAAGTTTATTTCTGAGTAGCCATATTCTAAAAAAGTGAACTCGTGACGTGCTTGGGTAACATACGGCATATATTTACAAATTCAATAACACATACATTTTAAATGACAATATTCATCTAGTCCATACATTTTTGAGATTCAAAAAAACACAGAACTTATTGTTTTACTTCTTTCACGGACTATCCACTGTAATTCGTGGCGCAAAAAAGTATGTAAAGCACAATTTCCGAATTAAGGGTATTTCAGCTTCCGAAAAAAATTCAAATCTCTTGTCTGATAAGTCGATGCAAAAATAACGAAGAGGTACCTCAACTCCGTACCTCAACTCCATTGTAATATCCTACCGACAGGTGATAGCATCGTTATTAAGTTATAACATATCCCCTTAACCTTGGGCAAACTCCTCAATTCTTCTTGTTTTCTTTCTTTGAATACAAAAAAATATGAAATAAAGACATTGAAATCCTCTTTCTAGTTACAGAATTGGATAATAAGTAATGCAATTTCCTTGTTTCATCTGTATCTATCTATCCATACGTCATACACAAGTGCAAGGTGATGGGTCCTTGTTTTCGTAAGAAGGCCGATGTATTAGAGCATGTCATTCAATTTATTTCTCCCTTTTAGAAAAGCTATATATACCTTGGTTAACGAAGATAATAATCAATTGCCGTTGAGAAAGCAGCAAAGCCGACACAACCAGCAACTGCTGCTTGTCCACCAGCTGTGAAAAAAAAACAAAAACAATTATCAGGCAAAGATTAAGCAGTCCAAAGGAAATACATGCATTTTTTATTAACATTTCTCAAACGAGGCGCATATAATAAATGGAACAGAAATAATGAGAATATTCATGTCTGACGACAAGGCAACCCCTTAAAAACCTTGCCCTGAAAATATTAAATGGCATTAGTGACAAAATACTGCTTGAGTGTTGTCATTTGCTGAATGACAAATTTCTAACAGGTAAGGAAAACCATTGGAAGTATGTATACCCACACCGTTCCCCACTATTTTTCTTTTACACCATTTCCCTTCATTAAGGTAGATCACTTTTACTTGACAAAAAATGGTTGGTGAAAATAAAAAAAACTTTACCAACGCCAATGTACAAAGCTTATTTCATCTTTCCTCATTTCGGTTACAGTATTTCAGTTAACGAAACGTACAAAAATGACGTCCTGGTAGAAATAAGATAAAATTACCTAATCAAAATAAAAAACTCTCCTTAATGAATGGGTGTTTTGAAAAATATTGGGAATACACCCCTCCACCCTACCCCTCATATATATATATATATATATATATATATATATATATATATATATATATAAAGAGCTTGAATAGAAGCCCTAACCAACACAATGATTAAATTTTTGTTCCATACAAGATAGAAAAACCAGAAGCGAATTTTAATGATTCAAGAGTCCCCTACAAAGTTTAAAAGAGATTGATCAATAATCATTGATCACTTTTCCTGTAGACCTGGGGGTATTTTTTAATTTCTAGCTTCAATACGTTTCCCATGCTATTTCGCCTGCCCTGTTTACAGGTCATACCAGTACAAATAAATTAAAGATATCTCTCAAAAAATCAAGTGATAATAAGCTAAAGTTATTCCTCATGAAAAGGGCAAAGATGGAGAACACAAGATAATGCTATGGGTCGGTGATCTGCCAAGTCAATGTAAAATCAGGCAATTTCAGTGGGAACTGTATCATATGCAAGGGGATATTATGGATACAGTCATGTAACTGCTGTCAAATACCTATAAGTAAAACAAACAACTGGGCAGCTTAAAGTAAGCAAAGAAGCCCCAAAGTATGGCATTATCAAAAAGTAGTTCGAAAAAAGTCATTAAAAAAATAAAGGGATATCTGAAATTAAGAAAACAGAACAACAGGTTATTTTCAGTATAGTGTATCTGCGTGTGTTAACAGATAAAGCTGGTATTTCAACTAGCAGTAAATAGTCAAATTGTCTACCTTGGATTGATATACTCTGGTTATATTCTGACCAAGTAGCACTTTTCAGTCCAGACTATGCAATATTTCAAAGTCTAATCTATTGCTAACATTTAGTTTGTAGTCTAGCAAAGGTAAATTGCATCCATAAAAGTCATTATCTTTCATATTTTTCATCAGTTTCACCCTCAGAGACAAAGCACCATATTGTTTGAAAGAGTTATTGTTGGCTGGTTTTTTCCTCTCTGACATAGTTTTTTAAATCAGATAATGTAATGTGAAATGTGTATGATGATAAATTATAAATATACAGTATCAAAAAATAAAAGTACATGAATTTCTTCTATTATCAACAACCAAATTACATGTATCAATAAATACAAATTACTCAAACAAATCACATAATGGTTTTTAAAGCAATTCTTGTTTATAATAAAGTAAAATGGAAAACCAACCTCTCAATCCTAAAAGTCCACCAGTAATGCACCCTGATATAGTGCCATTTTTCAGTTCAGTCTTTCCCTTATACTATATGAGGAAACAACAAAAATTATCTTAGACAACTTCCAGAGTAACTGGGGCTCAGACGGTGCCATTCACAGGGACTTGGATTTGGCAGTGAGGATTTTCTTGGCTGGATGCCCTTCCTGATGCCAACCAATGGCTTTTTCTTTTGTTAATTTCCAAAGTCTTCTGCTTGGGGAAGCAAACCTGGAATTCTTTGTTATGGTGCAGTTGCACTAACCATTAGACCATGGCTCCTCACTACTTTATACAGTATATTTGTTGCAAAATAAAGTAATAAAGCAATGTAAATGAGGTATCGTCTTCAAACAAATATTATGCTGAAGAAACCTCTGTTATGTATGGATATCATGAATAACATAACAATTAGGTCTGGATAGAAACATTCAAAAATACCACAAAGATCATGAGAAATGTTCTACTATATAACACTCATGACAACGTTTGTGATGTAATAATCACACCTGAAACCTGCTGCAGAAGAAATGACAAAAAACGTTTGCACTTTGAAAGCAAGTGTCAAGTATGATGGCAGGCAAAAATGTGATCAGCTAGTGTGAATTTTAAAGTCATGAATGTAAACAGCCACTTTTTAGCTTAATCCAAAATAAGAAGCAGAACAAAAAGTCACCCAGAGCTCATATTTTCACTACTAAAAACCTACAGAAGTGGAACACTGAATAACATTGCCAAAATAATATTTTAAAGTAACAAAACATGTAAGCAGCAAGATCATTACTACTGATCTTATGTTTAACTTTTAGCCATTTTAAAAATTGACTTTATAGAGTAGCCAGCCATCTTTTCTATTATCAAGGTTTATTTCTGATAACATTTCTATGATGACCAGACCTAAAATGCATTTATATCTTGTTCCTTCAAATAAAAACTACCATATGACAAAATTTCATTTAAAATGTGAGATAAAAAAGGGAGTCAACATTTGTATTTAAGCAACTTATGACCTGGCCTATGTTCTAGGGGCCAACATAAGGGCAAGAGTTTTTTGACTTCATGACATCACTGAAAAAAGTCCATCAAATCAATTGTAAATCTCAGGATTGACAGCAACCTTCCCATGCTATATAAGTATCAGCCCTCCTCAAAACATCACTGTTTGATCTATCCTAACAAAATACACCTTCATATCACGTGACACCTCCTTGGTGAGCACTGATTTAATATGACCACAAAAATACACATTATTTTGGGGCCATAATGAAAATAAGGTCTTCATGATCTGTATTATGCTACCCCTGCCACCGTTTCTCTAGATTACCGTCCCACCTGTTTGTTTCATTCTTTTTTGTTTCTGTTTGGTCTTATTTTTTAACTATTTTGGATAACATCATGTATTTGGTTTTTAACATTTACCTTTGACCATTTGTATTTTCTTGTTAGTGGCGAATAAATACATACATACATACATTTTCAGTTCCTGATCAATATTGATTGGTCTAAGAATCTCAATTGTATTGTGTTAAATATACAAACCCATATACCAGATTTCTGACTGTAAACTAAAAACTGACACTGAAAAACTGACCCCCCTCTAGTATTCTGCACTCTGGTTGTTTCCAAGAAAGGTTGTAATTATTGGCATAAGTGACAGCCAAGGAGATAGCTCAGCTGCAATCAGTACATCACTAAACATTGACCCCTTCATGAGTTCCCGAATATGAGGCCCATCAAAAATGTCACCCTTAAGCTTTTCAAAGCTTTTCTGAGGGAACTTCTGCTGAAGGAAAGTAAACCCTCTGCCTTTCCTGTCCATTCCCTTTACAAAGTTCTTAATAAGTCCCAGTTTGATGTGTAAGGACAGAAGTAATATCTTGTTTGGTTCAACAAGAGGGTGGGACTGAACATTGTGCAAACCAGGTTCAAACCCTTGTCTTGGTGGCCATTTTTGTCTGATATAATGTTGATCATCACCCTGACTGTCCCACAAACATAGAAAGCATAGATATTTTGTGTACCCACCCTGCAGTCCTAAAACCAATCCAACAACCTTAAAATCTCCACATATCAACCAACCATGGTCATAGTAGTTCAGAAGAGACAGCAACAGATCCATGTTGTTGTGGGTTTCTTTTATTTGCACAGAATGACCAATTGGAATTGAAAAGTACTTATTTCCATTATGAAGAAGAACTGTCTTGAGGCTTCTGCTGGATGAATCGATGACAAGCCTCCATTCCAAAGCAACATAGTCCATCCCCATTGTTTCATTAAATCAACCAATGCTGTAGCTGCAAACCAATAACAAGTCTCTCTGGGTTGTGAAGAACTGTCTAGATTCTCTTTCACACTTTTGATACCAGTAGAATGTTGTTCCAGGTGCCATCAAATTGTTTTCCGAAGACAAGAACCCTGAAGCTATGCCAATTCCTTTGAGAGGTTCAGGTCTTGTGTCAGGTCATGGAGATCTACTTGTGTTAGAGGGACTGGTTGGTCATTCTCTTCCAGCATGTATCATTCTGTCATATGTGTTATCAGATTTCAATACAGAGCTATATTCCACTGCAACATCAGGCTTGGGAGCAGGTAGATATGGGCCATGAGGGGCTAGTCTTATGGGAGATGGAACATAGGATACTTCTCAAATGGTGTTTGGTCCAGCAACCCACTGGCTGTTGGTCAACTTCTGCAGAAGATTATTTCAGATGTTTACTTTTGCCTTCACACTGTAAATATGCTTCTTGAAGGGCACAGCTTGATCTAGAACAACACCAAGATAGACTGGATTTGGTTGGACCTCTAGAAGTTCTCCATTCCAGTGTACCTGGAGTTGATGTTTGGTAGCCTTATTATTGAGATGGAAGTTGCATATCTAGGTTTTGCTAGGGTTTGGCTTCAAATGATATACTTGGTAATACACAGTCATCTCCTGGAGTGCAGACTCATGACAGTGTTCAATCTGGCAAAGCTTTTCTGCTGCATTGTTATACACAGATCATCCACACAGATAAACATTCAGAGTTGGCTGCTTTTGGCTGATCATTGGCATATATATTAAAAAGTAATGGAGCAAGGGCACTTCCCTGTGAAAGTCCATTTTTTGGACCGAACCACACACTTTTGTTGTCATTCATGATCACATAGAACCTTCTATTTGTTAGCAGACTCTGTATGACCTGCAAAGTTTCAGGCATTGCATCATGTCATACATTTTCTTGATCATCAATTGATGTTGGATTGTATTGTATGCCACTGTCAGATTTACATTAGCAACACCAGTTTGAGTTTGAGTTGGAACCCAATATCCTCAATATGCTGAGTGAGCTTGAGAAGTTGTCCAGCACAGGATTAGCCCTGACGAAAACCAGCTTGGTCATCAGTGAGGTTTTCCTCTATCAATGGGTTTATTCTTTTGAGAATCAGTCTCTCAAATAGCTTGTATGTTATACATAGAAGGATACTGAACACAATGCTTGTTCTGGTGATTGATTCCTTGAAGATTAGTCATGCAAAAATAGCAGTCTGTTACATGATGTTTACCCTCTAGGAACAGAAAATCAACCATGCAAGTTCTTAACATATGTTTTGCAGCTAACTTGAAGTGCAAATGGCATGTCCTGATCTCCAAACTTAACTCCAAAGTAAGCATTATATGCCTTCTTTACAAAACCAGTTATTTTTAAAAGGTAACTGGGCAGAATCACATCACCACATTTATAACAGAACCTGTCAGAATAACTTGTACATTTGTGATCCATTGTCTGTTGATCTAAAATACTATATAGAAACACTACATCTGTTCCTTGCACACCAAAATACACACAAATCAGTTGGAAAAGCTTTGACCTTTGAAAAAAGTTTTTAAATGCAAGCCAGTGTAATCAACAACAGAACAGTGATATCAGTGTAATGACTTCAAAAAGGTCTTATGAGTTAAATAAATTTACAAAGAACTAAAATCTGTTGGTCTTAATATTTCAAAACTTGTTTCTTTTCACCAATATTATCATCATAATCATTTCCAGTAGAGAAAGAAACCTACTAAAATGCCCTTGTTATTCATTAAATGTTCTATTTAAATGTCAAATGAAAATTTTAAAAATTAACTTACAGTTTCTAGAAGACACTCAGTAGCAGTAAACATAGCCCCAACGACTGCAAAATTCTTGCCATATGATACTGCTCTGGATTTCATATCATGTAGTATTGCTTTTGCTGTTTGGTGTTGTTGCTCAGCAACATATGATGGCATAGAAGAATCTAATCCAGCAGTAAACACACCAAAGAGAAGTCCAATGCCATAGCCTACATTACAGAACACAAACATAATTTATATATAAACAAATTTAAAAGTTTTCATTAAAACTATTAAAACAGCAAAACTAAATAGGGTCAGAAGTCATCTACAACAATTGAAGCTCTTGACCAGTCAGTTCAAAGTTTTGAAAAGCAAAATTTTAAAATAGTATAATGAAGAAAAAGCTTATTTTTAACAAATTTTGGACTTAACTACTGCTGTCTGGGCATAACTTTTCCAGCTGAAACAGGAATGACAAGCAACTGGAAAAAAAATTTAACCACCAGGTACAGTGATGCATTGAATTTTTTTATATGTTCCAAAGTGGACCAACAAGTAACAAGAAAACATTTTCCTAAAATCTGTCATTTCTGCATATTTTGAACTCTACCAAATATTAAGAGTCCTATTCAAAAAGCAAAAGCCATGCAAAATCAAATGTTATAAAAATACCAGGTGAAGAAGAAAATTAAAAAGTATTGTGCTACCAAATAAGGTGTTCTTTTCAAATGGGATTTCTACTATCTTTGCAGGATTGTTCATTGAACTAAGACGTACCGGATCTGCCTCAGTGCATATACTTTTGGAGTGGAAGCAGACCACATGATATCATCACTGTCTTGCCAAGGACCCGGTGTAGTGGTTGTGCAGAACTTCATCTTTGTACCTATAATGCAAAATCTGGGAAGACGTTGGCTGTCTACCATTTACCAGTTCATTGGATGCCCTGGCCTGCACAAAAACTATGATGTATCATTACAATCTTTGTGGTAACAAGAATGATATTTCTCCGTTAACTTCAAACTGTGTGGAGTAAACTCCTTAAATGTAACACTGAATAACTTACTTGATTACATTAATTTTGTCATTACTCACTAAAAATAGTTTTCAAATGATCAAATTGTTATTTATATACAATACAAGAATCGCCACTGGTCAGTGCTAAGCATGTTTGGACTATATTTCAAGTCTAAGATTCTGATCTTCAATATTTAGAACCAAAATTTGACCAAGTAAAATTATTTTGACCTCAAAGTTTCGATGCGTTGGTGGCCACTTTGCAAAAAAATTGGGTGCAATAGGGTAATTAACCCCAAAATAAACAAGTATCAGTAAAAAAAGCAACAGCAGCTTGGTGTAGGCTAGAGTTTGAAGGGAATTACGGTACATTTATTAGGGGGCCAGTGAACAGCCTGATACCTAGAATCCAATTAAAAGTAGATAGGCTTGGAAAAGGAACACAAGGCAGCCTTCTCAGCTTCCTGTATGATCAGAAAAGATTGTAATGAGAGCTGATTCAAAGTTCCAGAGCTCATCATTTCAAAAATAAATGTTTGGGCATGTACGCTGGGATAATTTTGAGGCTTTTAACCCTACCGGTTAGGTTGGTGAAATGGGCAAGGTTACAGGATTGGTTCAAAGGCTTTAACGAATCAACAGAAGTCGAGGCTGCAGGTACAATGTGCCTGAAACTAATGCATTGTGCACACCTACTTAATTATGAAGATTTGGATGTGCCTGAAGCTAACAAATCTTCAACACCACAAGGAATTGGCCTATTCACTTACCAGCAACACAAGCCATGCCAGTTTTAAATCCACAGTGTTCCATCACTCTTTCCACAACAAGCTCTTCTTTCCGTTTCAGGATATTAGGTATGCCAATGCTTGGCACAAATACTGGACTAGCCTTCTGTATTTCTTTCATCGCAGGTAATATTGTACTTAAACGCAAGCTGTCGAATTCGGAAACAGCATTATAGCCGGCTGACGAAGGCTCCATGCCTCCATCATGGGCCATGTTGTTTTGGCAGCTCTGTTATCGTCGTCTTCGATGTACACTTTCACTCAAAAACCTCGTTATCATGATCATGGTAAACCAGTTTCATATTTTCATTGTTTTGTGATCCTTCGGCTGCCTGCTTTAAATCATCTGAAATCTCTATTTTTACTATCTAATGTATAAGGTACAGAGTTACACCATTCTCCAGTTAAATCCAAACGTTTCTGTAGTAATGAAGTTAAGTGTGGTTTCATTAGAAAACAAAACGGAACTTTTGGGTCGAAATTTTCAAAAATATTGATCTGAAATCGGTAAGGTTATTAATGTCAAAAACAAATTGTTATCCTCCAGAAAATCTACTTCAAATTTTCTTTAAGGGATTCATTAATTAAAATCCGGTATTTCTGGCACAAACAGGTCTAAGAAGAGAGGTAGTTAAAAAATTATATTGGGGACACCGTTAATTCAATATGCTTAGCTAAAGATGGAATAGAGGTTTGCATAAATGTATATTGCTGTGCAATTCTTACAATTTTTGTTACAACCCTCCCATTTTTGAATGGAAGTCTACGGTTATTAAGGCTGGTCTCCCGAATTCCCACTGAAATGAAAACCACCCGTTGAAAAGAAGTCTTAATGGCTTTCTGCAGGAAACATATTAAAAATGCATTTTGCAATTATTAGATATGATTTTGTTATACAATTCTCAAGAGCTCCACAGACTAGCCCAATATATTGAGTTGAATGAAAATTATGTAATATTACTTGAATGAAATAGTAAAGCTGCATCTAATAATAATCAACTAAATTCTTCCTTAACAGAAGAATAGACGGACTTTTTCTTCAAACGTGAATGATGTTGACAACATCGGATTTGTAGATTAAAAAATAAAGGTCAATGAGTAAAATACTATAAAATATGTCAATGAGTAAAATACTGTGGCAACAATATTAAATGCTTAGTGGCACTGAAGATTTGTAGAGGCGCCAACAGAAGTAACCAGCACTTCCAGGGGGTGTGGCGGCAAACCTGAAATCGGAATTTGACTTGATTCACACTCGTATTTTGGAAGCATCTGACTAACATTTTGTGGGGGTAATTTTTTATTGTAGAACTGTTTCTTTAAAAGAGGACCCACATAACCATATTTTTCGAACCTGGAGGCTAACCTAGTGGAGATATAGAAAAAAGTATTAACCCAATCTTCAGTTCAGAATTGAATAGCACAATGACAACAAATTTTGGTTTTCTATTTTGTCTGGTTAAATTTAGTTTTTGATTCAAGGCTGCTATCTTTCACAACTGAAAAACATAATCAATTTTTCGGCTTCCCAAGGAAATATCGAAAATTACCATAAATTGTGTTCAGCAGAGGATTGCCAAGTAACCTTATACCAAATCTTAGCTTCCTACGTTGCCTGGTTTTAATTCCGTTTTAGTCAATTTTAGTTCTTAATATTTGAGTATGAGCCAACAAAACCCAATTATTTGCCCATAGAGGCCGCTCCAGTATTCATATTTAAAAATAACATTTCATTCGTTAAGGACATGGCTGCAAAGTACTATAAAACTGAACTTT
Source organism: Morbakka virulenta (assembly GCA_003991215.1). NCBI lineage: Eukaryota > Metazoa > Cnidaria > Cubozoa > Carybdeida > Carukiidae > Morbakka > Morbakka virulenta. The sequence goes on from RDPX01000325.1 coordinate 824,088, forward strand.
AGCATTTTCCATTTTCTTGTTACATTCATTTTTCCTTTATAATTCTTTATCTTTAGGAAAAAACCCACACGTGACCTCACTTTTCTGTCCTGGGTATGTGCGGATGAAGAGACAACATTAAGCTATCTTTGCAGTAGCTTTGAGATAAGATTTCTAACAAAGTTACTGAGGGGATGAAAGCTTAAGAGACCTGACATAATCCCTCTGAGGGAGCCGAATGCCGTTCATGGAGACTGATGGAAGAACTTGTTTCCTATGGTGGTACATAAAGAGTAGCCTGGTTTTCTGGGCTTGTAAAGTGAAGAGCCATTTCCTTAACCAATCAGCGACGTCAAGAAGAGAAATGGCTCATGTCTTTTAAACTGATTCATGGAGCTCTATGAACGCATTGTAGTGGAGCAATCACAATCAGTGATGGTTTCTACAAAAATAAGGCTGTGTCAACTCCATTGTATCATGCTAAAACTCCTAATTATGTCGTCAGTAGGTGCTCAAAGTTAGCCTAGCAAGAGTTTTAGAGAAAGCAGAAATAATCTTGCAAAATATGTTTACTTGTAATTGTGTAGAATACATTTGTCTGGAACAAATGGTATGCACAATGACCTAAGGGGGTAACTGAGAACGAGAATTTTAATATCCAGTGTTTTTTTGTAATATAATTTAATCAACAATTTGAACACTGAAAATTGAATATAGTTTTTCTGAACAAACTTCAGAAAAAAATGTGCTGATCATTGATATTCCGGTATAATTGGACAATTTATTGAAGTAAAACAAGGAAAGAAAATTAAAAAGAAAGAGCAACGGTAGAAAAATAGGACTGCCGTGGAAAGTGAAAGTTGATTTTCTGTCAATGGTTGTAAATATTCAGCATGGCCCTTGGTACAAAACAAAGCAATCGTATTTTACAAAACTGAAAGACATTTCACCTAAATGCTTTAATATGGACATTATTATGGCAAAAATTAAACATAACAGCATTTTTATTCTAGTTGATAGTACATTACAGAATAGTTTTGTTGTAATAAGCGCTTTAACCTTGGAAAAAAATCTCTGAAGCTAGCCATATATATGAATCTAAGTGAGCTGCAGTTTCAATTTTGGTTGAGCGAATAAAGGAAAAAATTAATGTTGGCAAAAAATTAAAGGAGTAAAATTTGTCAAAATGACATAATCTCCTCAACTGACAGTAAATCATGGTGCTAGCATGCAGTAGTTTTCTTGTTAAACTGATACATGACAATAAAAATTTTATCTCATATTCAGAACAAGTAATAAAGGTCATTACAATTTAATCCTTTTTTGGTCTCCTATGTCATATATTGAATTCACGTTAATACATATTTCAAATACAAATTTACCTACATTTTCAACACTAGAAAGAAAAGACAACAACAACAACAACAACAGGACGTAAAAGATAAGTTAACAAATGTTTTGAACTTACTTTATTAAAATTATTTATTACCCTACATGTGCAGATGACACAGTGTTTGGAGCAATTTTCTATTAAGGTGGATGACCAGCTAGATCAATGAGGACACATACAGAATGCTGCAGTAAGGTTAGTTTGTAAAATTTTGTAGCTTTTCTTTAACCTACTGGTATTTTTCCCTTTCTTTTCCAAGTTACTTTGACATGCTGATACAGTTAAAAGACCAGTCTAAGTAAATAGAAATCAGGTTCTTCAGGTACACAAGGACTATTTAATAAATATAATCATTTTAGCAAGCATTCAGAAAATGTCCTTTATATTCAACTTGGCAAGCTTCAGGTTTTTCATTTAATAATTTTCATCTTGTGCACTGACTCCATTTATTCTCCCATTTCAAGAGACTCTATAGGCACCGTGTTACTTTTAGGACCACATTTGTTGTTCCTGCAGAAAATACCAATGTTAGGAAACTGGTGGTAACGCTACTGAAATTCATGTTCGCCAAGAATTCAGAAACAAACATAAATCGTAAGTACTCAACGTGTAGTCAAGTTATTGTTAGTTGAAGTTACGGATCGCCTCATAATCACGTGACTTTAGCATGCTTTCATTTATAACGTTTTCGAACTGTAGAATTGGGAGATTGATTTGAAACTTAAGAGACTCCGTGTGTTGATCTTTGAGTTACATCTCAGGTCAATATTATAATTAGTATATAAGTATTATAAATAGAAAAGTGGATGAAAAATTAACCTAGACAGTAGTAATAAATGTCGATGCAGTCTGTGCCGTTTTAATTCTGACACTATGGTTCTTCAGATACCTTCCGAAGACATATTTTTGGATTTCAGATTTTGGTATGTTTTTAATAGGTATTGGCATTACCAATCCGGTTAGAGAAAGAGATTTATTATTATATCAAGCTGGACTTTGCGTACAAGAAATTTTCAGAAAACCTCTTGACACTGGCGTTAATTCTGATTACGATATGGTCAAATTGAGAGAGCACTTTGAGGACCAACAAAATGGACGCTAAGCGGTTTATATTAAGCAAAAAGCAGCCCAAGAACCTAATAAAATAGTAATTTAATTCCATACTTCATTGAATAATAAATAATATCCGTGCAGGATGGGGATAAGAATTCTCCTGCTGCCGTGTCCTGTCATGTCGTAAAAGGCGACTAATAGGACTGGGTCACCCTTGGGCAAGGTGTAGCACTCAATAGTCTGCGTGTTCGGGTTACAGTGAAACAATGGATACAGATGGTGGAGCACTTTCTGGAGATTATTACATTGCAACTGTAATTAATATCTCAGTAGTTAAGATGTCGGGCAGAAGACCCTTCTTGTAAGAACAATGGCCGAGGTCACCGCTGAGTACGGGCACTGCATGGGACAGAAGGCAATGGCAAACCACTGTACTAAAGGTCAGGACCTGACCTTGCCCAAGAACAATCATGGTAATACAACGTTTAAGCAATAAAGATAACAGCGTGAAAAGAGCCAAGACAACAGTCGGCTCTTCGCTCTGTAGGTTGCCCACATGCGACACGTGGCACCGGAGCGTCATCAAGCGACTGTCCGCAACAAGGTTATTAGAATCGGAACTTGGAATATTAGAACGTTATTACAATCTGGTAAACTTGAAAATGTTAAGCAAGAAATGAAAAGGCTCGAAATCAACATCCTAGGACTATGTGAGACAAGATGGAAAAGAAATGGGGAATTCCAAAGCGACAATTTTAGAATAATCTATGCTGGGGGAGAAAAGCACAAAAGAGGAGTCGGTATACTGTTAGACGAAGAAATGAGCAGATGTCTAATGGGACATTGGCAACTATCTGAAAGAATCATGCTAGTTAAAATGAAAGGAAATCCTTTTAACATTTCAATCATCATGGTATACGCATCAACAGCTGACAGTACTGACAAAGAGATAGAATATTTTTATGATACACTTGAGAAAGCAAAAACACTATGCAAGTCTCAAGAAATTAGTATAATAATGGGAGATCTGAACGCAAAAGTTGAAAAGGATGGAAAAAAAGAAGTGATAGGTAGAAATGGCCTTGGTACGAGGATTGAAAGAGGAGAGAACTGGGCCCAGTGATGTCAAGCAAATAACCAAGTAATCACAAACACTTGTTTTCAACAGCATTCAAGACGTTTGTGGACCTGGAGAAGCCCAAGCGGAGATCACAAAAACCAAATCGACTATATCACAATCAACAGCCGTTTTCGTAATGCAGTAAAACAATCGAAAGCTTACCCAGGAGCGGATTGTGATAGTGACCATGTTCCTATTGTCTGAAGTCTAGTTTTGAAATTAAAGAAGTTAAAAAAGCTAAAGTCCACTCCAAAATTACAAATTGAACTACTACAAAAAGATACCGATATCAAAAATGAATATGCAGTGAAAATAAAAAACAGATACGAATGTCTACTAGAAGAAACAACAGACAATTGGTGCTCTTTCAAAACTGCAGTAACCTCAACATCGAAAAACCTTGTCCCCAAATGCGAAGGAAGAAAGATAAATAAATGGAAAACTAATGAAATTTTAGAATTGATGAAAGAAAGATTGCTAACGAGGCAACCTTTCATTCAGACAAATTGCTAACAAACATAGTAAAGAATATAAAGAAATGAATTAAAAGATAAAAGATAAATGCTGTAGAGAAAAAGAAGCATGGCTAAGCCAAAAATTTGAAGGCATAGAAAAAAAGATGAAAACCGAACAGTCCATTATGTACCAAGAGAAATCACTGGTCAAAGAACATGCTCATCTTCTGGGTGTTTAAAAGCAAAAGATGGAACAATTATCGTAGGAAAAGAACAAATACTAAAAAGATAGAAAAAGTACATTGAAGAACTGTTCCATGATGAAATAGAAGAAAAACCAAGGATTGAAAAGAACATGGACGGCCCGAAAATCCTGAAATCCTAAGTGAGCTACCAACAAAATGAAAAAGAATAAAGCAGCTGGCCCAGACGAAATAGTAGTAGAAATAATATTAGCATTAGACGAATTTGGAGTTGATATACTTACAGAAATAATTAATGAAATATACGACACTGGCGAAATTTTAAAAGAACTAAATAAATTTATTTTCATTGCACTACCAAAAAAGCCAGGAGCAATTGACTACGAATTATACCGAACAATTACCGTGATAAGCAAAATCAAAACAATTATTCTAAAGTTTGTTATGTCTAGAGTACGCACTAAAATCAATGCAGAAATCGGTGAAGAGCAAAGTAGTTTTGTAGAGGATGCTGGCACGCTATCTGGATGATACGAATGATTTCCGAAAGAGCCATAGAAATTCAAAAAGACTTGTGCTTTATCGACTACACGAAAGCGTTTGACAAGGTGAAGCATGAAGAACTTCTAAAGCTAATGCAATCCATAGAAATAGATGGGAAAGACTTAAGACTGTTCCCTATACTGGCAACAATCAGCATGTATGAGAGCTGTTAATGAACTTAGCGACTTCACGAAAATTAAACGAGGCGTGCGTCAAGGACGTGTGTTCTCGCCTGACCTGTTTAATTTGTATAGTGAAGCTATAATGAGAGAATTATATGGCTTGCAAGGCATTACCGCCGGTGGACATAATATTAACAACTTACGCCACGCATACGATATCGTTCTTGTCTCGGAGTCAAAAGAACAACTTCCAAAGCTACTTGATAAAGTTGTAGAAGCTACCGAAGTAAAAGGTCTAACAATTAATTGTAAGAAAATAGAGTGCCTTGCAGTTAGTAAAAAAGCAATTATTACAAAATGGAAGAAACATCGTGGCGACGGAAATCAAAGACGAATACAGAAGCAGGACACTGACAATTAAGTTGTAGTCAGTGTCCACTGACCACTTTTTAATGTTATCTGTATTGTTCTTTTTGTTATGTAGTTAGTTTAGATAGTAAATGATTGTCCTTTGTTATATTTCATATTTTGTAGAATGATTGTCTGATGATGCCATAGAGGCAAAAGTACTCACAAAATGTGTCATTGGCTCTTACTTATTTACTTGATTTCCGTCGCCACGATGTTTCTTCCACTTCGCCTCAATAGCATAAATGCCGGCAATTTGTTAGGTTTAACAAATGTTCAGGGATTAACTAGGATTAACTAATTTGTATCGCAATAGGTTGTCTTCACAACTTCTTCTGATTTTGATATTAACCATATAATAAAGAAATATAAAAAATTATTTGATAGTACATAGAAACTGAAAGAAAAAGGGGTGTTCTTCAATATCAACGAGTCAAAAGTTGCAACAACAGCGACTGCAACTCTGTTTCATGTGAGGAAAAGGGGAGCAAAAGCTTTATACCAGCTAGAAGAGGATGACATCATTAAAGTTTCTGACATTCCAGCTGAATTTCATCCAGCATCGTTTTTCCAAAGACGGGGTGGTGTTACAATTTTCTTGGAAATGAGGGCTACAAATGAAGCTATCGCCAGAGACTCTCATCCAATACCGATAGCACAAATGTAAGCTTTGTCTTGAAAGATACAACTATTTATACTGAATTAGGGCTTTCCCAAGCAAGTGAGCAGTTAGAATTTGATGAGCAAAGCAGATTCATAACTACATTCACAAACAACATTGGAATAAATAGATATGAGACTAAACTATGGGACTAGAGATGTCACTGAAGGTTTTCAGCCTATGCTACAGAGACTTCTAGGGACTAAGAAGCTTTTAAAACATAAATGATATAATTGCTTACAGGAAGCCATGAGAGAAAAATGATGAAATTTTTCACAAGTATGCTCAAGGATTACAACCAAGGGGTTCTTCGTAAAAGAAGGAAATTCAATTATTTGCATGACACCAAATTCTCTAAAAAGATCTTTTCTTAAAATGCAATTCGACGAGATCCAAAATGGGGAGCTACACATCCTATATCTTCCCAATCTCCCTGTTTCTAAAAATGTGTAGGAAGTACAGAGCTTGTTTAAAACTGTAGATTTAAAAAAATATATATATATATATTGCAAAATTTGCAATATATATATTTTGGTTTCATTTTTGTTCCATTGGGTAATTAAACTAAGAAAACTGGTAATTTTCAGTGGAATGAGCAAATTCAAGAAGCATTTAATGACCTAACGAAAACGCATGCCAAAGCACTTTAATGGCTTATTTTCATGTGTAAAACGACACGTATACAACAATTGATGCTAGTCCTGTTTGCATTTCAGCTCAAAGCTATCTAGGAACAGATAATAAGAAAGTCATAGGAAACGCTAGAAGATCTCTTGCTGACGTTAAAAAGCAATCTTCCCAGACTGAAAAAGAAGCATTTTCGATTGTTTGGTCAGTGGAACATTTTCACTAGTATTTCAATAGTATTAGTGACCATAAGTTGTAAAAAGTAATTTATGGGAACAAAAACTCAATACTGTCGGCTGTCGTAGAAAAATGGGTTTTTCGATTACAGCTTTATCAGCCTTTTAAAGTGGTATACAAATCTGGTGCAACCAATCCAGCTGATTGTTTATCAGATCATCTAACTCAACAGAGTATAAAAACACAGAAAAGGCCACATCACAGCATTTCCAAAGCTATGACCATTAAAAACTGTGACTGTAGTAAACGTGATAGGAAGCTTCAAGGGTGATACGATCAAACACGTAAAATAATGACTGTTAAATCCATTATTTGGTTAGCTTACTGTTGGGGAAAATAACATTTTATGAGGAAGTCGCTATTTCTAAACTTTTTCCAAGAAAAGATGTAGAAAAAGCCCATGAATTTTATGAAAGACCAGTTGAAATAAAAGCTTTGTTACGACAGAGGATGTGATTTGNCAACAGATAATAAAAACACAGAAAAGGCCACATCACAGCATTTCCAAAGCTATGACCATTGAAAACTGTGACTGTAGTAAACGTGATAGGAAGCTTCAAGGGTGATACGATCAAACACGTAAAACAATGACTGTTAAATCCATTATTTGGTTAGCTTACTGTTGGGGAAAATAACATTTTATGAGGAAGTCGCTATTTCTAAACCTTTTCCAAGAAAAGATGTAGAAAAAGCCCATGAATTTTATGAAAGACCAGTTGAAATAAAAGCTTTGTTACGACAGAGGATGTGATTTGCTTGAAATAATGATCTTCTTGGTCCAATGAAAGTTCTGTGTATTAATTTTTGTGGACCATTAGCCTCAGGTAATGGTCCCCAAATTATTCAAGTTAGTGAAGTGTTTATAATGGATGAAATATTTCAGGTAAAGAAAAAGAAAAAAGTGGGATACAGGAAAAAAAATTTACCACATACACTGCACCACAGTTTCCATTTTAACGACCAGGAGTTTCAGAGTGTTTCCGGATATTGCTTGTCCTTCATAGGCCAAAGACAAATTAATATTACAAATTGTACAGTGGTACTACTACAACTACTTAGGTTGGTAGTCGAACACGTTAGTAGGGCATTTACAAATAAAAAGAAATCTTTCTTTCAGTTCTCTTAAGAAAGATGTTTTAGATTTTTTGCCTCTTAGTTTCGATTGTTTGTTTAATTATATATCTGTATGTTTTCTTGACCGAACTTTATATTTACAATTTGTTGAACCTGATGTTTTAGCTACAAATCGTAACAAACAAAATTATCATTACAATTATTTGTTACAATTAATACCCTGCGGAGCTCAGTGTTTTACTTGGAACTTCGGTCAAGACAGCACAAGTATCACATTTCTAACATCAGATTGCTGAAGTTTGAAACAAATATGCAGTGGAACGACAAGAGCATAAACTTTCTTTCTTACCCTGTCTCGGAAAATGCGGATTTCTACAGGACTCATCGAGGAGACGTAAATCTGACCCGCCTAAACATCTGAGGCGGATGAAGTATTTATTATCTAATACCTTTTGTGCTTTTAAGCCTTTTTTTCTGCACTCAATGCAAGACAGTTAAAAGAAAGATTGAAAGAGGAGTGGAAGGCAAAGGAAACTTGAACTTCAAACACTGTCAAGTGCCAGCTGAATCAGTATTACATGAGTAGCAGAAGCAGAAGCATTGAGTATTTAGTCACATTTAAAGAGGGAGGAAGGGGTGGTTAAATGTGACTTGAGTATAGAAAACCAAAGAAACAGGACCTGATTTGTCAGGAGTTGAATGGGTGAATGAGGGTGGTACAGAAAAAAGAAAAAAAAAGGAAATGCCAAGATAGGTAATGGAAAGGTAAATCCAATCACGTTCATAGAGGGAGAAAGAGGGTGGCAAAATGTGACTTTAAAGAAGAAGTACATGAACCAGTTTCTGATTTCTAAAAACTTAAAATGGGTGGATGTGGGTGGTANAACATCTGAGGCGGATGAAGTATTTATTATCTAATACCTTTTGTGCTTTTAAGCCTTTTTTCTGCACTCAATGCAAGACAGTTCAAAGAAAGATTGAAAGAGGATGAAAGGCAAAGGAAACTTAAACTTCAAACACTGTCAAGTGCCAGCTGAATCAGTATTACATGAGTAGCAGAAGCAGAAGCATTGAGTATTTAGTCACATTTAAAGAGGGAGGAAGGGGTGGTTAAATGTGACTTGAGTATAGAAAACCAAAGAAACAGGACCTGATTTGTCAGGAGTTGAATGGGTGAATGAGGGTGGTATACAAAAAAGAAGGGACAAATGGAAATGCCAAAATAGCTAATGGAAATAAGAACCCAGTCACATTTACAAAGGGAGGAAGAGGGTGGCTAAATGTGACTTTAAAGAAGCATATGATCCTGTTTCTGTTTAGTCAGTACTTAAAGTGGTTGGATGAGGGTGGTACAGAAAAAGAAAGAGAAAGAAATTAAACCAAGGGATAGATTATGGAAGCAAAGAACTCTATCATTTGAAGAGCTAGTAAGAGCTTGTAGTGGGCAGACGAGGGTGGAAGTGAAAAAGAGAGAGTCCACATGACTTTTAACAAAACATATTTGATCACAAGCAATCAATGCTAAAAAGATATGTGAGCCTGGAAGAGGAGGCTAAAGAGAAATTTTCTGAAGAAAGAAGAGGGATGCCACTGAGACAACTCAAGGTGAATGACTGAGTGTGTTTGACTAGTTGGCATTGCAGATTAGAGAAAGGACCTATACTGAGAACTGGAGGGAATTCAGTAACTTCGATCCCAGTACAGGTAAGAAGTTAATCCACGCAGCGGCACTCTAAACCAGCCACGTGTTTCCAAGAGAGAGGAGAGGCATGAGGGGAGTGCAAGGGCCTGCCTTTTTAAGAAAGAAAAAGTCGCGAGTGATCCAGCAGGACACTACCCTCCTGCTAATATCAAATTAAGTGATTATTTCAATAAACATTAGTAGGAGGGTCGTCTAATCCTAGATAATAATATGAACTTTACTCTATAGTTTTCTGGAAAGCAATTCCCCCTCCTGCCCCTCTTTATGTACGGAATTGCTTCCACTTATTGCGTGTCTAAATAAACAATCCAAATTTGTCATTTTTACACAGTTTACATTAACATCAAATAAACTTAAACTGAGAATTGTGCCTAAACTAACAAGGAAAAAGATGAAGTTGTCCTCGAGAAAATCATTCATAAAACTTTAAGACTTTTGAACGTTGAAGGGAAATTGTGCTTCAATTTGAGTTTATTTAACAATTTCATTAATGCTTGCATCAGTTACTGGAAATTCAACATGAAATATATTTGACAAAAAAGATGTTGCAAAAAAAATTTCATATTCAAAAATATAGACTTAAAAACAAACTTCTTGTATTGATAGGGAAGCAAACTACCCGCTTAACAGAAGAGACAAACACGTTTACGCACTCAGAGCCAGGCAATCCAAACACTTCACAAAGAATAGAATACGTTTGTTCCAGAACAGAGAAATCACGTCTTTTAGAAACTTTAGAAGCAACAAGAAAAAACTTGGATGCTTTAACTACACAGGGTATGACACATGCTTCGACATGTGCATGCAACATGTCCTTAAATGCTGCCCCTCAACCAACTGTAGAAATTTTATTCAAGTTGCAGTTGAAAATTACAAAGGCTTCGGCGTATTTCCTGGGTGTCATGGTAGGTTTGATATTTGATATTTGATGTTTGATATTACGACTACATGAACTGTCATTAAAAAGACTTAATTACATTTAGAAACAGATAGATCATTTGGAAAAACAACATCAATTATCGATTTACTTGTCTTTTAAACAGCAGAGAAAAAATATTGCCGGGCTGGAAGTAAGGGAATTCGGGGTAATCTGGTAACCCCATCGTCTGGCTAAAGGTTGGGTGCTATGGTAGCCACAGTGCTTTATCGCAAATGGGCAAAGTACCATAATTTTTTGTCTGTATGCTGTTGAACGCAATTTTTTTACGTGATATTCTATTGAGCACTTTTGTATTGGAGATCTTCGTCGATGATATATTTTGCATTGTTCGGTATGCCCATAATTCGAAAGCTGATAAACTTCTCGGCTTTATTTACCCATTTCTCTTTTCTCGATCTCTGAAGTTTTGATGAAAGTTTATGCAATACTTACCACTTAAATCTTTGCAATTTGGAGAAAAATAGGCAAGATGTGAAAATAATGTCAAACGTAGCGCCACTCTAGCACTCCCTTGACTTTGACAACAGTTCTTACTGTGGTAGCTGTTCTTACCAAGCACAAATAACAGTCTTCGTCCATCAAAGTAAACTATCACTTCTTCGCAATTCCTTTCTTTTGACTGCTTTCAAGTCCAATTACCAGAAACCCGTTTTCAAGCACAGAGGGTTGGACCAAAGACCCATGTTTTCCAAGATACAGATAATTCATCAAATTCTTTCTCACCTTGGAAATATTTACTCAACACTTGTATCAGACAAAAAGTATTTGCTTCACAGATTAAAATAATCAATTTAACGTGATCATGCTTTCTGCCACGGCCTTGGAAAGAATTTAATTACGCAACATTGTCAATTCACATACTTGCGTCATATCCTGATCCAGAGGGCTTCCATTTTAACAATAACAGTTTTAACAATAAAGAATGAATTTCTTGGGACACATTCCAGTCTGTCTAACCTCAACATGACAAACTGTTGCTCAACACAACAGTGAAGTTTCTGTCGCTCTGATTTTGCAGAAATCCAGCAACAGCTTGTTAAAAATTATCCCAGGCAGGCTTTCTGGTGCTTGTAATTTCATCAAATCTTTTGTCTTTTATTAAATCTTAACTGCCGACCAAAAAGGGGCCATCAAAAAGATCACATAACGCTCAAATTCGCAATTTGTTTTTACCCCGAACCCTTGAAACTCATCGTGACAAATCTTGTACCCCTCCTGTTAGTAACATTTTAAACCCCCAAACTCCCCTGACAACTGTTTCTTTATTAACTTGTGTTTCATGTGGCCTGAAATTATTAAAAAGATTGCCCGCCAATTTGGATTACAAGATGAAACCTCGCAATTTTTTCGTAAGTCTGTAAACAAGCAACATATATCTAAGATCGCAAACTTTAGCAGCTGATACAGTCTGTAAACGAGTGTCAGTCAACCACTTTCAGTACCATCTGCGTCATCGAAATTCTCCGTTGTAAAGGTGTTCCGACCACGGGATGTTTCACAATGGGTATATCTTTTTATATATTGTCGTATTTGATGTAATTTAAGGTCATCCATTGCATTTCTTGTATCGACCAGAGACAAATGGCCTCCCATTGGGTTATGGAAGCAATTCGAAGTGGTCGTGGCTCTTTTAGGAACATTTTCCTCCACATTTAAAGCGTTGTCGCTTCATCAGTGTCATTTCCAAGTCTACAAGACTGGCAGTGTATCAACATTTTGATCGTACCAAAATACACATCGGAACTTGAACAAATCTTGCCTTTGTAACTCTTCTTCAGCACCCGGATTGAATGGATTATATGGTATTCCCACAAGATATTTCTGCTTTGTGAACGTTGGGATCACACCAACGATAGATATTGACTTTCTTTGTCAGATCTTGCCCATGTCAACTCATTATCCAGTTGAGAAATAGCAATGGACGGGCCAGTAAAAATAGGTTTCCCTGCTTTTATTTTTCGGCCCGAGAGGTCTAGCGCTAGGCCTTTCATCAACTGGTCAAATGAAATGCGCGTGGTTGCTCAATTGTGAGAAGAAGGTGACATTTTTCATGACTTATTTGCTTCAGCTAATAGAAATGATTAATTGGAAAAAATTATGCTCCGTTACGTAACAGAAATTTTATTGCCACCCCCGCTACATTTTCATAACAGTTCGTAACAAAACTGATCATACCTCCCACCCCTGAGGCACTAGATAATTTTTAAATAGGCCCTTAAGTATTCATTTCTTGATCTTTGTAAAGCTGTATTTAGGAAACTTTGTTCCAAAATACGAAAATAGACGACCAGTTGGACTTACAATTTGGCAGAGTTTTTTTATCAGCTCTATTTTTATGTGAAAGTGAGGTAAAAGAATTTACTTTTCATCAAAAACTTTTAGATGAAATACTTTTTTACTTCAGGCACGAAACTTTCACGCACCATATCACACTATACTGACAAAAGACTTCCTAGTTTTTCGTTAGTATGGTATGATGTGGGGCGGATGCCCTATTTACAACGAAACTACTGCTTATACTACTCATTGTAATTTAGTTTAAAAGCCTGGTAGAATGAAAACCGTCATTTAATCATAATATATCTTTAAATGGCGTTTACCATATTTTACATTTATTTAACGTGCCTTCATTTGCATTGCATTGGCAACAAATACGAAGAAAAATTATTTTTTGTGCAATAACAAACCTTTGAACTACTCTTTCTTAAAATTGTCAATCAAAAGCATCCACTGTTGCCTTGTACGGTATTTCCAGAGCTTGAAACAAACCTTTGACATCATTCTACAAAAGATTATTCCTTGACATGCTAAAGAATGCAACAAGTTTATTACTTTCTTGCCTTGGAAGTCATCTTCATCGATGGGGGTCAGATACATTTGTTCCGTTGGAGCTGTAGGGAGTGGCGTTAAGGAATCAAGAGTAGCGGATAGCAAACGGAAGGTCTGGGCACTTAATCAATTGGCCCTTTTTTCATAATCCACAATTTACAGAGGGAGCAAGACAGAAGCAACAGCCTCTAATACGAGTTGATGGCTCTCTCGTTATAATTGGGAATGTCAATGATGATGAAACATTTCGGTTTGGGCTTAACCACTCACTCAATCTCGCAAAGAACCTAAATCGCAAATTTTAGTGACCCGTCTTAATCCTAATCTCCAACCTTGTATCCAAAATAAAGATGGTATGTTCTGTTTAAAGTTCATCTTTTGATGGTGTGGAACTGCCACAACTATAGCAAAATAAGATGATTTCATTTCTGCATTGTCTGGCTTTATTTTCATCTTAAATTTAATTTTAAAAGTAATGTAGCAAACCTATTTTGTCTCATGGAGTCACACAGTAGGATCATATTTTCAAAAAATTTGATAAACAAAAAGTAACAAGTGATTAATAGACATGACGGCTAGTTTTATTTCACCTTTCATTACCCTGGAACAAATGAGGATGTGGTTTGAGTGAAAGGAAATGTAAGAAATTCATTTTCTTACATTTCCTTTTAATTACAGAAGAGGATTTTTTTTAGGATAGTGGTTATTCGAGGGGGCGCTTATTCCAAAGTTCACAGAAAAGGAAACAAATAAATGCCATACTAAATTATTTCAGTTACCAGATACAGATCCAAAGAAAAGAAAAAAGGGGCTCTTAATGGAGGCGCGCTTATTCCAAAAAGTGATTTAAGGGACCCCTTCTTCGAGGGGGTGCTTAATCGAGGAAATATGATATTTAATTGTTTTCATTTTATTTGCCCTCCTTTTAAAGAATTATTTGTTCCTGATACTATTTTAAAAGTTTATTTAAAAGTTGTATCAAAGAAGGGAATGTGAATGCAGTTTATTGTCGGATGGTATTAATATCAAGGACTGAATTCAGTACTTGTGACAAAAAACAGGAATGTGAAGGGAAAATCAAAGTGTTACCAATCAATTTGATCCCTTTGGTTATCCAGAAAATAAAACCTCATCTTCCAGCCTATAAATAGTTATAACTCTTTTTAATAGCCATATTTGGATTCCGCAAACAAATATTTGTGAAGGTCAATTTTTGACGTCCTGCAGGCCGTTGAAAGTTCTCGTTTTGAATAAGAGATCAGTTAAATTTGCTGGCTTATTTTTGTGTGTGTCTCGTGATTTGATGTCAGTTTTTCTTGACTTTATTGCAGGCCGGTAACTCCTGAGATTTTTATAACATGCCCAGATACTCTCGACAAGAAGTAATATACCGGCCGATCGGAGACCCCTTCGAGAAGCCTACGTCTTGCCTACATGCATCACGAGGTAAGTACTATCGGTATTCTCATAAACACTCAATACTGCACGTGTTTAAGCTTCAAATGAGCTCCTTTCCTCGCCCTTTGGTTAATAACATGAACCATGTAAATATATCTCTCATTGGCAGCCAGATATAATTCATGATAACATAAAATAGTTGTTTATCCTGTAAACCTTACCTGTCAGGTGATGTACACAGGACTTTTTTTCGATAGATAATCAGTGGTCTAATTATCAAGTGATTGAAAGTTGAAAGGTCGTGTTATGAAAGCGAGTTAGCGGACGTACTTGTAATCAATCTTTATTTCTGAGTCATTGCCAACCACAACATCAGTCTTGGAGCTGTTGAGGTGCAAAGACTGAAGAAGAGGCATAAACAATCCAAAAGAAACGAGAGATGAGCGTAGCTGGGGGAATTGGTGAACCACTGTGGTGAAAGATATTTCCACGACACAATTTTCCCTGCACTTGATTCTCAGTCGTAATATAACGCGAACTCTTGCGAAACGACAAATCCCAAAGCGGAACAGGCAGTATAAAATAAATTGTTGTTTACAAGGATCCGGGAACCAACTGTAATATCAACGTGAGAAATTTAAATAAGGTGATTTTGCAACACTTTAAAAAACTATGATTACGACCATGGGGTAGGCCCAAAAAAGCCGAACCTAAGCGCCCGGTTATTTGTAAAACCATTTGCAAAACGATTTTACCAACTCATTATTGTAGTGAGTGTTGGATTTCAAAAATGGAATCGAAGTTTTCTTTACTTTTTGAAAAATATGTATTGAAAACCACAAAACGATTTTTAGTACTAAATGCAATCTTGCCTAGCAAAGCCCATTGAAAAGAATATTTGATGCGTCGTTATAGCTCTCTTTTTCATAGTATACACTTTTTAACATAAAAGAGAATGATGCCAGCGTAATCTTGTTGGAAACTGTAATTGGAAAAACAAGCCTGAGCCTGTTATTTTTCCTGCCTTGACCATATTTCTTACATTTTGGGTCAAGCAGAGCAAGTCTTTTTTTCAAAACCAATGGGAAGGTGTGTGGGTGGAGTTTACTCAAATCGTGTATTCAATAATTAATAGACAGCTATTTAAGTTGTTTTTCAGGCAATTCACCACCTTGGGTTAGGCTGGTTTCAGGAGTTACCTTTGCTTTAGGAGTAAAAAGGCTGTTTAAACTTTAAGATCATTATCACAAAATATTGCTAACTTATAGATGGTCAACTTTGTTCTTGTAGGTTCTAGTGTTCTACTGTTTGTTTCAGAAAAAAAGATGATTTAAAACGCCTGTAAAACTTCTCCATAATGGCTAATGTGACTGAGGTGCACATCTTTCAATTTGTAGAGCCTAAATATTTCAGTTAGAACATAATATTTGTAGCCAAATTAAATTTTTGCTTAGTTTTTATGAACTATTTTGCATCCCCATGCCTCTTTAGGATCCACTAAACCAATATAATAAATTATTAAATATTGAATAGAATGCTGTAATTTAATGAAAAACATTCAAAATGTTATCTGTGTGTTAGGAACAGTCAGAATTTAGTGTTTTCAATAACTAGAAAAAAATTAGTTTGCATTTAGTTACTTAAAATATGCCATCTCCAATGTGTTGAAATTTGATTTTGAGACTAAAAGTCAGAGTTTACTTCAATTTTTCTTTCCCTGTATAATTTTTAAAAAGTTTTGTATTCAGTTGTTTTTTAATCAGAGTGGGCTTCAGTTAATAGGTAGTTGTTAATTACTGATAATCTTCAACACGGCTTTGATATTGTATATCATGTCAGACAAGGAAGACAAGAAGGGTTTTAGTGTTTGCATTGTTCTTTTTTGAAACTTTTTAAAATCAATAGTTGCTGTAGAGATCCTTGTTTATGGCAGAAAATAAAGAAAAAGGCAGCTGTGTAGTTTTAAACTGGAAATATTGAACTCACAATGTATCTTGAAGCAACTAGGAAAAATAAAAGATCTGATGGTGTAAAATCCAAAATTTTGGTATTCTATATATAAAAAATGGGCCGAGGACAATGCATTTGCACCTGCTGTTAACTTGGAAAAGTTTGATTTCAGCTTATATCTTTAAAAGTTTTAAGAGTTGTTGCTCTATACTTGATAATGTATCATGTCTCCAGTACATACTTATTACTAGTCAACTTGGATAAAGAACTCTCACTTCATTTATAACCAAATAGAGAGCTTTAAACAAAAATATATGTGTCACATGTTAGAAAAGAGTTAGAGATAATTTGTAAATACCAATTTAATAAAAGGAGGTAAACAGAAAACAGTAGGAGCTACTTATTAGAACAGTGTTTTGTCTCCTAATACCATTCTACTAACTTCTTAGCTTTTAAATTATACCAAAACTGCTAAGAAAGAGGAAAGAAATGTTATTGAGGGACAAGTTTGATTCATACATCCACTGTATAGTCAACTTCTCTGCTTATGGAAAATGGTTCACTTCAGATAGAGACAAGATGGCAAACAATCACCGAGCTTTGATCTTGTAAGTGGGATAGGCTTACATTGGATTTGGTTTATTATTTATTTTTATTTATTGTAATAGTGGAGTGTAACTGGATAAATTTTGATAATAATAAAACTGAATGGAGGAAGATTTGGTAGGTATTGTGTCAAAATTCCTGTTTGTTATGTTTTGAACCCTTTTTGATGATGCCATTTATTTGAATTGTTTATGTTTTATATTTATAGCATGGTACCGTTTTGTTGTCCTTTTCTTCAACTGTTTGCTTACCTTTGGCCCATATTTCTGTTTTGACCTGCCAAGGTATGTATTAATTTATGCATTTTATGCATATATTTGTTTATGCATTTAAAAGTTGATACAATGATAGGAATCTCAAAGTTACGATCTGGTTTATATAAAAAACACACAAAATTTTTGAAAATATCTTATTGATTTTCTCAGTTCATTGGCTGAACTGGCCTCTATGCTAATCAACCAGACATGATGTGACATGCCACAATGTAACAATATTTGGTTGATTAACCACATTAGATGATTTACCTATAAATGCATTTATATATATGATTTCACCTGATAGATTTACAGATGATTTAGAGATGCTGATTATTGCTGTATGAATGGCCTTGCCACTCTTATCTAGCTTACACTTTATTTCAAACTATTGTGTTTTATAAAGCAAACTTTACATCTGTGCTCTTTGTTGCAGCACAGTCTTTAAATAAACTACTGTACATCAGAAATTATTGACAAACATTCACTGTTACTTTGGAGTACAGGTTTTAAATTGTATTAATTTTATCTCTTAAATCAGCTTAGTAAACAATTGATGATACTGTAAGTTTTGGATTTTGAAAAATTAACTTTATTCTTCCCCACCAAATTTAGTAGCAGTTTGACAAAGTAAAGAAACTGCTTGTCATTGCTACTTATCAGCTTATTCTGCTTATATGCTGCTTTTATTCTGATCTGTATTGGATTCCTTTCTTGACTTTTAACTTAACTATGCCCAATGAACAACATTTTTCTTCTATTTTGGTTATTCATTATTCACATTAAAAAAGATGGTCCTTTTTGTATTCCAACATTTTTGTTAATTAGCCTTGTGTGATTTGTGATAATAATGTTGCTTCACATACCATTGATCATCAATTTCCTCAAAGTTATAAGAACACTTTACACTAACTGAATGATGTTTCAAAACCAAAAACATTATTCAACTTACAGTTGATTTTTTTGTTCTTAATCAGTCTCATATTGTAGTACTGTAGTCTCATTGAGTTGTTTATCTTCTGGAGCCACTCTGTAAACAAATCTCCCATCATCCAAGCTTTTTTATTTGCAGCATATTTTACTGGAAGGGTTCCTTCCCTACCACGAAAGCAGTGCGGCCTCTGGCTCTTGCCTATTATGAATTGTGTTTGTTTCTTACCCAATGATGAACAGTATAAGAGGACTTATCCTCTCTTTTGCTTTCTTGCCTCCTGTACTCTTTTCTTTCTTCTCTGTTAGTGATCTGGTTGGCAGTGCATGGTAGAAAAGGCCAGTTTTGTCGGCGGTGAAGATATCACTCAAACTGAAACCTTCACAGATAGAAGGTAGCCTCTTCTTCCAGTCCTCTATCACTTCACTGTTTACGTCAGCAGCTTCCCCTGCGAGTATGGTTAGGTGCACATTGTGGCAACACTGCCACTTATACAACCAGGCATTGGAGGCAGTGAAGTTCTCATATCCCATTTCTGTTGCGATATTTTTTGCTTGCTCTTGGACAAGCTTTCCTGACACTGGAATGCTGTTGGCTCTAGATTTCTGGAACCAGTGCCAAACGGCATCATTTACATCATCATATGTAGCCTTCCTTATCTTAAGCTGCTTCTGTCCTGCCCTTCCCTCTCCAGTCTCCCATAAACGTAAAATGTCAGCTTGGCTGCTGAAGACACTTTGAATTTGTGTCTTTCCTACTTTGAATCTAACACTTAAATCCTTCAGAGTGAGTTCTGGGCTTTCTTCCTTTAATCTGATAACTTTCACTTTTTCTTCTAATGTTAAACACTTACGCTTGGACATTTTCACTGCAATTGAACGTATCATTCAATTCATCTAATAAAACTTTTTTATCACAGGAAATGAGCACTGTTTCTACAACAGAGTGGAGACATCGTTAATACAATATGCACACTGTAAAAAACACCTACTCTTTGCAAAGAAAAAAAAAAGCCATTGTTCTCACTGCCAAATCAAAGTCCCTCTGAAGAGCACCGTCTGAGCCCCAATTGCTGGGGGAAAATGACGTTAAAAAAACAAACAAAAAAACCCAAAACAACACCCACTCAGTTTGCAAATGTTTTGTTTCGATTGTCAGCTTTGCAAATAAATGGATGCATCATTAGCAAATGTCGTCAATCAATAATAAAATTCGTTGAGAAGTACCTGTCATTATTGTTGTCTCACACCTTTTTAGACTCAAACTGACAGGAACAATACACAGTTACAATTATCCAAGTGATACAGCTGACATTATTTGGAGGGGAATTATACACTTAGGGGCATGATTTTGTGTTCGTTGTTTGGGTTATGGGGGATCGTTATTTGGAGGGACGCTTTAATGAAATATACAAGGGAAAAGTTGTGGGCACAGAAAATTGTTTGTTATAGGGAGGGAACTGCTATTTGGGGGGATCACTATTGGGAGGAAGTACTGTATTCTTCTTTAATTTGTGAGTTCTGTTTAGTTTAGTTTGGGTTGGTTTGGTTATGATTATTATTGGTTATTAGTTTGGTTATGTTTAACCAAAGCTACAAAATGCATTCTAATTGCTCCAAATTTATCATTGTTATTTATCATTATCACTTTTTTATTATTATTATTTTTATTATTATTATTATTATTATTACTACTACTTTATACAGGATTAAAAGTTAAAAAAAAGATATAGAGAAGCTATATACAAATTCTGTTCTACCACTTTGCCCACTTTCACTTTTCTTATTACCTTTGGCCCGCATGAAGAAAATTTTTGAAGGATCTGGCCCACTCTCTAGAAAGGTAGCCCACCCCTGGTTTACATGTTAGTTATCTAAAGTTAAGAATGTACCTTTATTTCTTTTACAGTGCATTGAATAAGAATTTTGTCTTGGTAAGTACTATTTGTAGTTTCCTCCATAGCTTTCGTTATTTCTTTACAGTTTTTTTTTTATTTGCAAACTTTAAGCTGTAGGTTTATCATTGTTTTGTTCTTTTCCATGGAAATATTATTTCCTTTACATTATCAGCAACTAATGGAGACAGGTAATAAGGGCTATAATAGTTGCTGTGTCGAAATGTAGAGAGGGTAAGGTGGGGGTGGTTGGGTGTAAAATCACCAAGATAATTTTATGCTTATTGATTAATGTTTTTATCCAGCAGTTCTGTATTTATGATCTTCTCTTTTAGGATCCTTTGGTAGGTACATGAGTATACCAGACCTTGATGAGAATAAGACTGGAACTTAGATGGGGATATATTTGCCCAGTATTCTTAAGAGTAGTACTTACAAGATATTTAAAGGAGTACAGATTCCTCACAGTTGAAAAAACTGTTTTTTGACAGATTATTGAGTGTCTGAAACATATCTTCTTCAACCATTGCAGAAGCCTTTTCCCCCAACTTCCAGAATATTGAAATTTTATTTTTAATAACCACAAGTAAAAATATAAATTCTTTCAGAATCTCATGATTTTTGTATGTTTTAACTAGTGAGTCATTATGAAAGAGGTAAGACAGTGTATTAAGCTACCTGGATTCCAACTATTTCTACAGTGCTTGTTATTGTATTGTTTTTGATATATGCCATGTGAAATGTAGGGTCTTCAATATTAAAATAACATTCATTTTTTACTTGTAGCCACAAAACAATTGCACTGTTGGGCATGGAAACTGCACAGAAGGACTTGGACTATCAGAGACTGATTATAACTTACTTTTCTCTGTCTATGCATGGATGTAAGTATTAAGATCATGAGATTATAAGCATTGTGGCACCTATTTAATCCACTTCTTTGACACAACTAAGTATGTATAAAGTATTTCTTTAGGAAGACTCTCCACGTGGTCAAAATCTTTTTCACAACAAGACATTACATTCCAAAAAAAGTAATGAGAATATTGTGTGATTTGTTGGTTTAGGTTTTAATTGATGTAAAAGATATCGTTACAGAGGTTTGTTTGTCACCATTCAATTCTATTTTTTCATCATGAAGATTTTTATTAAAGATTTGTTAAGATGCCCAATTAAAGAAATACTTGAATAAGTGCATAGTTTTTTGTTTAAGTAATGTGTTTGGTACTTTTTACTGTGGAAACCACAAAGTAAAGCAAGAATAAAATCTTATCTTTGTCAACATGTTTCATGGTCCTTACCAATCTATTTTCTGCTCCAAGCCAAAACAATAAACAGTATGGATTGGGAGATTTTTAGGCTTCTTTATTACTAGAAAATATTCCTACCATGCCACCCATGCCTTAATTGAATGTAACAAGGGTGTGTTCTGTCCTTTGACAAATTGAGATTTTCTGTTTGACTGCATATTTGCAAAATAAATGACAGTTCCCCTTATTTCTTTGAAAGGTACCTTAAAATTGTACTGATAATGTATAAATAATGCATACATAAAATAAATATTTTATGTATACACCAAATTTATCGTATTTTTAGACCTTTTTTAGAAGTAGGTGAAGTAAGAACACAAAAAGCCATGTTTTTTTGTTCATTTTGTTTTCAAATAGATCATTCATGGTAGAGAAGTATTGCTTTTGAAATTAAATTCAGTGTAATTGATACTTTTTTAGCTTGCACTTGTTGCTACCAAGATGTTAGTATAGATAGAAGGTATAGAAGTTAAGTATTGCTTTTGAAATTAAATTCAGTGTAATTGATACTTTTTTAGCTTGCACTTGTTGCTACCAAGATGCCATAAACAGCTTGTACATAGTATTTGCTGAAAAAGTAATGTCTGTAAATCATGTTCAGTCAAAACTGCAGTGCAGAACTATACATGGTGTTGTTAATTTTAAACTAATGGAAGCACAACACCTTGTTACATGATTAGTGATGTAAAAGATTAAACAGTTAAGAATAATCAGCTAAATCAACCAACCAGCTGAAAGAGGTTAGACTAGTTTTACACAGTTTTTGGCACCTTCACTTTGTAGAGAGAGAAAATATTTAGCCTTAAGTTTATTTTTGATAGCCAATTACAGAATGCGGTAAGCTGTCTTTTTTGTTCCTTCATTTTCTACACCAGACTGCTTCTGCTTCACTTCCATCAGCGACAGACATTTTCGTTTAACTTTAGTGTTTGTCATTTATATTCCTTCAAAAGACTCCTTGCCCCACGTTGGGCGCCATTTGTTGGTACGTAAAGTTCCCGTAGATTCTTGAGACAAGGAAAATACATAGTTTACTAATGGATATATAAANTCCTTCAAAAGACTCCTTGCCCCACCAGTTGGGCGCCATTTGTTGGTACGTAAAGTTCCCGTAGATTCTTGAGACAAGGAAAATACATAGTTTACTAATGGATATATAAATGATAATATTAAGAAAGTAAATCAGCTACATATAACACGTCCTTCTCCCATCGATTCAACAGCTTACATGCTTTCTACAAACCAACCGAGCGTGTCATAATCAGTCTAAATTAGGAGGGCGTGACTGGTGCTGTGACCAGCCGGGAAAAGGGACTGGGACCAACTAAATCCCCAGGTTGTTTTATAACATTACAACAGAACTAACACATAGTTTTTGTCACCATTTTCAGAAATTTTTTTCATTCAGGTGCCAGCAAAAAGCTTTAGGTCAAAGTTGGCATTGTTTTAATTGTGATACATTATGTTTTAAAAAATCAAGGTTACATTTTTAAAGTGTTTACACTTAAATTTATTTGGTGACAGTGCCTTTTCTCACAATGCATGAAATACACATATGAGGAACATATTTGAAAGTGCCCATCAGTGTTATAAGAATGGTTTGTTGTTGGTAATGTCCTTGACATCTGTGATTATGTTAAAAACTTGTCAGGGTTTTAATGCTGTGAAGTTCTTCACAGATACTTGCATTCACTTCACATTTTGTTTTGGAGACTGAAGAAAACTGTTGTTACACTCTGAGGGAACATTGACATGTAGTACACTATTATTTGAGAATCAAATTAAAGCAGTGTATTAATGTTGTCACAAGCCATACCTCTTCCTAAAGATTTTCCTCTGGTGCATCACCTATCTTTAGCACTGCTCTGTTTTCCTAAAATAATTTAAACCAAAAATACTAGATGCCACATTTAAACCCAACTTTTATCGTCATTTGTTTAGTCTTCATAATTTTGTCATATATTTTTACTGTTATTAAGGCCCTTCTTAAACTTTCCCAGCTTGTTAATGTTTGCAAGGGTTTTGAATATGTTTACATATGACTGGATGCTCTCTGTGGTTACTAACCACATATTACATAATAAAATGCTTTTTTTTCTCTAGGAATGCAGCTACTGTACTAGCATCAGGGTTTTTTCTTGACAAACTTGGAAACAGAAGTATGTATCTTGACCTAATTTGTTTAATTTATCTTAAATATTTTTAATTTTTTATGCATTACGTTGCTTTTATAACCAACATATAAAAAGTTGTAATTTGTTTTGTTTGTTACTCCTTACATTTAAATGCTTTTATTGGAAGCAGGTAGATTTATTCTGATTCCCTGTGTGTATTTAGACAGTAGAATTAGACCATTTATTCCCTTGTGTTAAACTTTAGAGCCAACTTGCCCTGTTTTAGACAAACTTAACTGTGGAAGCATATCATCACAATGAAATGATACACAAATGAAAAGTGAAAGGAAGTAGAGGAAATTGTGATTTAAGTTTAAGAAGCCATTGCGCCAATGGTTTTTGTAACAGACTGCTTTCAAACACTCTTGTGTTACGTTTCCTTTGCCATCCTTTGGCTATTAAATTATAAGATGGTGGATCGGCCAAAAAAGGTCCATAACCACCTTTCAGTGGTTATTGTCAACATTTTTACAGGGCCCAGCCCCCCTTCCTTATATACACTTTAATAGGACTCCTAGGCATACAACGTATGTATATATGGATGTATGTAATGTAGGTAGCTATGTATGTCTGTGTGATGCTCAAGGACTGGTGTGACACATTAAAAGCACATTAATGTCTTAACAAAATACAGAGCTTCTCCCAGTCAAATCAACCCCACATGCACATCATGAGCACTGCTTCATCAATGGGGCTCTGGTGGTTGGCAAGTGTACATCACTGTAAATATGAGCCTCCACTGCCTTGTGCACCAGGTTTTTTAGCCAAAGACTAAGGGTGAGGTAACCTTGAATGAAGCTTCCAGAGAAGCTCAGGCCCTGTCAGCCGAGGCATGCATGACTCACCAGGATGTGGAGTACATTCTGGTGTCCACCAACCTAAGTCCCACCTATTGGTCAAATGGCATACGGGTTAGAATGGGCTCCCGTAAACTGTGGTGAAGATAGCAATTTTAAGAGAAGCACGCCTCTAATATCAAAGGCAAAAAAGGTGTAATGTAACTATTTCAGACGGTATCTCTTGTAGGTATGTACTATTCTAGCATTTGGATGCCATCCTGCCTTCTTTGTTGTTGTCCGGAGAGGTACAAACACTGTGGATATCAAAACCTGTAGACAAAGCAGTTTGTTGGACACCTTGCTATTGCCTGTCGCCTGCCATATGGCTGCTGCCCTAGAGAGTGGTATAGGTGTTGTACATGGCTAGGCCATTTAAATCCCCTGATGTACAAATGTCTCTTGATTTGCTATTGAGGTTGTCATTCCATCTACTGAAAGTCCTTTGGCGATAGACGAGTGGTGAAGTGTGAAGACCTTACCAAATGGAAGCTCACAGCCACAAATCTGTACATAGGCGACAGGTATCTTATCCTAACATCATTGTTGTGTCTTACTGTGACAGGGACATACTGCAGTGGAGGTTCTTGTGACCGAGCAGCCCATTTTAGGGATAGCACTACCCTAATTCCAGGAAAGGTGCTAGAAAAGGTGCACCAAACATTGCCTGTCACATCAACGCTGGCTGGTAGCCTGCGGCTAACAGTGGATCATTTTAGCAGGATGACAAAACATGGAAGAAACACTTAAACATTTGCAAAAGATCGAGTGGAACTCAATGTTTGCTGTTGGAGTGTAAGGATCTTGTTGGAGTGTAAGGATCTTGTTGGACCAAAAAGTATCTAACCCACTGGAAAGAAGAAGAGCTCTTGTAACTTAAGCATTGATAGTGAAGCTCTGTCGGAGTCACGTCTCCCTGGTGAAGACTAGCTCACAAAAATTGACATCAGTTTTCACACTCTTTTGGGTTGGCAAGCAGAAAGGTGAACGTCGTGTTGGTGGTGTGGGTTTTGCAGTCAGAACAACCTTATTTGAACGTATTGGGTGCCCCTGCAGCATTTCTGATCGCACAATGAAACTTCAAATTTCCCTCACTTGTGTTAGATATACAACCGTTTTCTCAGTTTTTGCTCCAACAATGCAAGCTAGAGAAGAAGCTACTATAACCTTTTATGAGGATGTGCGTAATGCTGTCAGTTTTGTTCCAGTTGATGAGAAACTTATTATTTTGGGTGATTTCACTCCTCGAGTCGGAAGTGATTTTGAAACGAGGGATGTCCTTTGTCGCCATAGCATTAACAAAATGAATTCAAATGGCTTGAAGCTACTTCAGTTATTTTCCGAGTTCAATTTGGCCACAGGCAATACACCTTTTCACCAGAAAGTTTAGCACAAGGCGACGTAGAGTCGCCCAAGGTCGAAACATGACCATATGATCGACTTTATCATTACCAGGAATCGTTACCGTTGTGATGTGTGTAATGTACGTGACATAAGGAGTCCAGAATGTGACGCTGATCATAAAATGGTTCGCGGGAAGTTGATACTGTATATCCATAAAAAACTTCGGATAAATGGGTTGAAACTTCCAAAGCGCATCGACGTTGCCAAACTGAAAGACCTGGATGTGTGGAAAACATTGAAAGAGAAATTTGATAACAGTGAATTTTATGAAACATGGGGTTAAGAACTAAGTTTACTCAGTAGGAGCAAAAGTTCTTGACTATAAAAAAAAGAAGCGTAAGAACTGGTGTGATGACAATGACCACAAAATCAAGTGATTACTAGAAATTAACAGAAAGATGTTTGAAATGCCCCTTAAAGATACCAGCATAGTTCTTCCTGAGACAGAGGCGGCGTTCAAAGCACACAAAGCGGCTTTGCAATGTGACCTTAGAGGAATAAGGAATGAATGGTGGTCACAGAAATTCACAGAGCATATAACGCTAAGGGCATGAAGCTATTTTATGGTCTATTGCGTGAAATTTTCGGCCCTCCAAAATCATGCGTGGTTCCTCTAAAGTCAAAAGACAACAGGAACGTTATCAAAGAATCAAAGAAGATTGTGCAGCCCTGGCACGAGGACTTTGCTGATTTGTTTAATAATCCTTCGATAGTGGATATGAATGCCATTCAGAATCTTCCACAATGTGCTGTTAAGTTTGGAATGGATTTACTACAGGTCGTCAAGCAAATCAATACTGGCAAGGCGCCTGGTCAAGATGGCCTACCGGTTGAACTTCTGAAGATTGGAAATGAAAATGTGACCAATGCAGTGTTCAGTCTTATTACTAAGACCAGGTATGGCACCAAATTACCCAAGGATTGGATAGCTAGCATCCTAGTGTTTCTCTATAAAGGGAAAGGAGAGAGAGGTGTATGTAATCATTATCGGGGTATTGCACTCCCAGACGCTGGAAGATATCCGTCCGACTACTTTTCCTGGATCGCAGAGTGGCTTTAGACATAGCAGAGACACTATTGACATGATATTTACTGCTCGTACCACTGGATTAAGTCTCAGTTGATTTAACAAAGGCTTTCGATACTGTTAACCGTGATACTCTTTGGATGATACTTGGGAAAATAGTGTGTCCACCGCTCTTTGTGAATATGTTCAAGTATTTGCATGAGGACATAAAAGCTCATGTTCTCTTCAATGCAGAACTGTCTGAGGAGATTCCAATTTACATCGGTGTAAAAGAGGGGGGCATTCCAGCACCAACACTTTTTTCCATTTTCGTTGCTGTATTGCTTTCACATGCATTCCTTGACTGTGATGAAGGTGTTCTTTTGCAATTTAGAACTATTGGAAGTGTTTAACTTTAAGTCAGCAGTCTGTCAGAGTCTAATCAGAGGAGTTCTGTATGCTGATGAGCTTGACTGAATTGCTGGTTCAGCTGAAGACATGCAGCTCACCATGATTCGTTTTTCCACCTCGTGTACTGTTGCACTGTGTTTGCCCTTACAATTAGCCTGAAGAAGACAAGTCATATAGACACCGGTACCTGCTGAACCGTACATTGTACCAGATATCCGTGTGCGTGGTAGACACCTTTGTGTATCTTGGTGGCACACTGTCAAGAGATGGTTCCTTTGATGCAGAAATACACCAAAGGGTACCGAAAGCCTCTGTTGCCTTTGGAATGCTTGAAAAACGAATTTGGGCAGATCGCAGCAGCATCTTCAAAACCAAGCTCTGCGTGTTCAAAGGTTGTCTTGACAGCTCTTTTGTATTCTTGTGAGACGTGGACCTTACATCGAAGACATCTTAAACTACTTAAACATTTTCATCAGAAATGTTTAAGACGCATACTCAATATCAAGTGCCAAAGCCAAACACCTGATAGTGACGCTCTTGTCAGAGGAGGATACACGGGTATCGACTCTGATCATCATCACTCACATGCACTGGGCAGGCCATATGGTTCGTATGGAGGATGATAGACTCCCAAAGCAACTGTTTCACAGGCAACTCGACACTGGGAAGCGACCACTCCACAAACCCAGAGTAAGGTACAATGACTTTATCAAAGAAATTCTAAAGAAACCAGGAACAGACTCGAAAAACTTGGAAAGGCTAGCTTTAAAAAAAGAGCGACTTGGAGAATGCACGTGAAGACAGGTTGTGCAATGTTTGAAAAAACTCGCCTTGAACATGAGCGTTTAAAGCATAGATTGCGCAATGGTAGCCAGAACAACTTTGAAGAAGACACAAAGAGCTGGAAGTGTGACAAATGTTAATATATTCTTCTGCCAAAAGCTGGTTTGGTAATCATTTGAAGTCTCATGTCAGGTCAAGGCCACTTACTTAACTCACTCAAAGGCCACACAATCTGTAATGTATGATGTTTGGGAAGGTTTGCAAATCAGTGCGAGGTCTCAAAAGACACATGGCTATAGAGAGACACCAAATTTCACAGAGTGACTTTACTTCTTTCATCTGTCACCTATATTTCAAGCCTTGCAGGTCAGAGGCTGCTTTCCAAAGTCACCTGCGAGTTCTTGCAAGGAAAGACAGAAATTTTACTGACAACAGTTAAACTCATAGACGGCAACCATCTGTCAAGATGGAGCAATCACCATGTATGTATGTATGTATGTATGTATGTATGTATGTATGTATGTATGTATGTATGTATGTATTTATGTACTGCATGTAATTTGTAGTTTTTGTATGCATGTATATTTTTATACATTTGTACACCTATATTTTAATGTATGTATGCAAGTAAGTTTTGATATATCTTTTTACATATACAAATATGTATTTGTTGGTTTGTATTATTGATATAATAATTGTAGAAAAGTGAGAATTGTTTTTGCACCGAACCCAGTTGGGTGCTCTTATTTTTATTACTTTTCTGTAATTAGAAACCCATACCATCTATATATGATATGATAACGTGCTCGTCGGCCATAAAATGTTTTCCGATAATTACTATGGTCCGAGTTCCAGACGTTCACTGTCATAAGTATCACCACTTTTACAATGCACTAAATCCAATTCAAGTGTTAAATACTGAGTTATGTCACGATTTATTTTTTTTCATGTCTTTAATGTTTCAATCGTCATTTATTGAGCATCATCAGATCCTAATTGGCGTATAATTCAGGTTTTCGTCACGCCTCATCGGGTCACGGAAGCTTTACAGTTTTACAGTATAAAGCTAAGCCAAATTACTGCTCGAGTCTCTGTGAAATGTTCGAAAAGTAAAAGAATTGACGTATGAGATTTTTTTTTTTTCATTGTTTGTATTTAAGCATATGTTGGACCCCATTTTGAACAAATAAAATGAGACACGATTTGAAAATGTTGTCAGTTTTTTACAACTACAAAGTTAGTATGCTGATTGGTTGTTTTAGCAATACCAGTAACATGTATTACATAAAAAATTGATTAAATTCAACCGATGTATGTTTAGAATAACATTTTTACTGGTACAGGTGTTACCAGTGACGAAGCTGGCCTACCTTGGTCAGGGGGTGTAAACCAGAATTGTTTTTTAAAAGGGGGAGGCGACACTATTTCTCTTAACTTTATTTTATAGAAACAATACCCAAGTAACTAACAGGATCAGATGAATTATAGGCCACTAATGGTATGGACCACTTGATACAAGAAAGTCATAAGACAGACACTAGGTTGTATATTTCTGTTTTGTATAAAAGATATTTTCTAACCTACATTTTTCCTGGGATTGCGGAATAGGCTGAAATATTTTCACAATCATGTCAGACAATACGATTTTCGCCGACACTTAATATTTTTTCCAGTGTCTATCTAGCGAAATTTTTTACTTAATCTGACTTTGAAAAATGGATATCAACCACTAGAATAGCTTAGGCACAAGATTTTCCATTACAGTCTTTGCTTTTGAAAAAGGATTCACATTGATTAGATACAATGCGGACATTACAGTTTACCACAGCACTATTCATTTTAATCAATGGAACCGTGTTCCAATACGTTTCTAATAGTGCACAATCGAAAAAATGTTTGCACCGTTGGGTCAGAAATCCGGTGTTTTGTTGCAGCTGTTCGTTCCCTGGCCTACTATGCATATTCTCCCAACATGTATCGCAAGTTTTCGTCATGTTGTCTGTGCTAATTTTTTCTTAGCCTTTTCTCGAGGGTAATGCTTGGCTAGGACCTGTAGAGGTAGCGCAATTTGTGGTTGCATAGAAGGAAAATTATATTGTATGCAGGAAATAGGTAAAAATTATTATTTTTCCTGACCTTGCGATATGTTTTTCTCATTGTGAGTCTATTGTTTCAACGCAAAATTAAACAGAGAGCTGTAAGAAGTCTGAACCATTATCTTACAATACCCTACGTTCCTTCAGAAAGCAAAATAATAGTAGAAATAATATTGTTGTAAACTAATGAAACCAAATTGAAGCCCGTTTTTAAATGAGTCACGAATCATTTCGGGTTTGTATACGTAGGCTGAAGCCGTTTTAAACTGACGATGCTTTGCTAATAGTTTAAGGTTGTTTAAATAAGTGTCCAAAGTCTCTTCTGGCTGTTGTTTATAAGTATAAGGCAGATGACGTGCAAATGTTTCGTTTTTCGGAACAAAAGAAAGTAGTCCAAAATGTACTAAGAGCATCGTCGTAAGTACTGCATTCAGAAATGAACACGAAAACTGAAGATAGAGCATAGTTAACTAACATCTCAAGTTTGTCAATAGTAGGATGGGTTTCTGCAATCGTATCGAGAAAATTGGTAAATATTCTTTTCCAGTGGAACCACATTTTGTCAGTGCCATTCCCATTATATATCGCATCGAATCTCTCCGGTCACTAGCACTTCTCCATATCGATTTACTTTTGCAAGTTGTTGTAGAATAATAAACCAAATACGACAGTTGTTACCTCAAGAACATTTTTCAAAAGTAAATCTTTTACACTATCGTTAACAAAGCTAAATCATACATTAAATTAAAGGTAGTTCAAAACGAAAGAAAACAAGTCCACAAAGCACACAGTTTATTTTTCACAAGGAGGTCTTTTGAGAAGCTAGTGCCAATAGGGAGCCAGGAAACAACACCTGTATCTATAAAGTAAAACACAACAACTATATATATTGTTTCAAGGGGAAAATATTGGTGTTACATCGAAAGATTTGGAAGAAATGAAATAAGGCTGCAGTTACTTAAGCCAACTTATTGACTGGCCAGATATGAAGCTTAAGGCAAAGAAATCCAAAAGTGCCACGTATGTAAAAGGAAAATAAAATGCTTTGCCATGCGTAATAATAAGAAGAAAATTCCCAACTGTGAAAGTGGAGGAACCTGTGAACAGCTTATGAGGATGGTGCAACGGTAAGCAATAAAAGTCAAGACACTGAGATCCAGAAAGCAACAGAAAGCTACCCGGAAACTTAGAATTATGTTGCTTGCAATATGGCTTGTACATTCGAAATATGTAACCTTATCAAATGTACAAGTACCACTGACTTTAGGAGAAGGAATAGAACAAAGACGCAGTGTGTATATTAGAAAGCGGTTAGGGTTATGGAGCCACTAAAGACTACCGCATTATTTTGAAAGAAAGGTCAATTAAAGTTACCGTATCCTTTTATTGTTAATGAACACAAAGCATTGAATGTGCGAACCGTACGTATACTACACCAGTCAAACGGTTTAACAATAGGAGAGGTAAGCCACACGAGGTACGATATGGGAGAAAGTAAAAAGCAGAGGAAGGAGCATTGTATAAAGTCGATAAGCTAAACACGCAGATATCGTTGGTACTCTTCGTGACTTCTATTCTTGTGTAATTTGGCATCGGAGATGTTGTAATCGTAGTGCAATGGTACCCATCGGACCTCTGTGTGCATGTGATTTTGAATGGTGCTACTTTTTCGAAATATTCTATTAACTGCAGCCTTTCTCAAGGGGCAGCTCTGGCCCCGTCTCTTTTTTGTCTCGGAATCAATGGCCCTTCCCTGTTATATATTTTAATTTATCAACGTTCGTGCTGGTAATAATACTGTGCACTTTGGTTTTGTTGGCATTTCCTTACTCAATTTCAATGTTGCCTCGCTTACAAGATGCACGACTTTCCCCCTTGAATATTAAATGATGAAATCTGGTTACAGTATTTTTTGGCCACATTGCAGACTTTGAATTGATCATTAATATCAAGTACTGACACACAGGAGAACGAGTTTTCGGTTACCATACATGTGACAACTTAGCATACAAAGGCCGAAATGACTCTGAGAGAATTGTATCAATAGATTTTATCGAAATGTTGGAATGGTTTGGTATTCTCCTAAATTTGGAAATGGTGTCGCGTTTCAAGTTTTATTTGGAGTTAATGGCAATAATTATGTTGTTTACTGTTTTGTTTCTTTTTCCAACCGCCAGTTGGTGTTATGGTCTTTTCTGGGATGTGCCTGATCGGATCATCAACATTTGCGGAAGCATTGTTCTTGAAGCGCCGCAAGGGAGGAATGTTTGCTTTGCTCTTGATAGGTCGGCTGCTCTTCGGGTTAGTATGCCATTGCTTTATTTCCTAACTTATTCTTGTTGGTTTGTGTGTCATTTGGAAATAGTTTGACGTATCTTTTATTATATTTGATTGTTTAAGCTAATGTTGCAAATCCGTCACAGATGGTACCTGTGTTCCAACGGGTCGTATTAAATCACGGCCGACCGGAATTCCTAATCTGTTTGATTAGCCAGAAACTTGGGTCTAATATGCTATGAAAGAGTATTGGTGTCATTTTTTTGACACGAATAACTATTAAGACAGCAGAATACCTTGGGTAAACAGGGTGTTTTTTGCAGCTTCTTAAGAGAAAGATTTGCATGAAAGGCAAGAGCAGTGCCACGATCAGAAATTACTACTTCTGTCTTGTTTTTGCAATGAACATCTCAACATTTGCTGTTGACTGCAAATTTAGTAGGTAGTATTTGAACAGAGGTACGATTATTTTGTACGAGAACTGTCTATAGTGAAAAAAAATCGGCACCTTTCCTAAAATGGCAAAAAGGTCCCGTTCGAAAGAAATAAAGTAACTGAGTTTTGTATTTTGTTTTCGGTTTGATGTAAGTATTAATACCGAAGAGCTGCATTTACAGCCTTGTTGCCTTGGAAAACCAGTAATTGCAAGAAATTTAAAAGAGGTATTAGGTGAACATAGCTTAACCGGAGGTTGAGGGTTTTTTTATATTACCTTGCGAGCAGAGCGATTTTGCAATGTGCTCGCGATATTAGTAATTGCAAAGTCATCATGTCAATCACGTTCTGTGACATAAATTAAATATCTGTTTTGGGTGATTGCCTAAACGTGTACACAGGGGTGGGTAATGTTGGCCACCGTTAGTTCTCCATTTAGTAATAAGTAAGGTTGTCAATTTCTCTTTTAAAGTGTTTTAGTAGTATTTTCTCATTTTGAGTGTAGTATTTTTCACTGTTTTGCAGAGCCGGAAATGGATCGTTGACTAGTAAGTTTCTTTGAGTGTAATACGCCTTGTCTTGTCGTATTTTTTCCAGTCTTTTAAACAGAAAAGAAAATATTGTCTCTACAATTTAGTTTTACACTGAATTTATGGTGCTGGAAAAAACTTTACATTCCTTTCCATTTGACCCTTATTTCTGCAGCTCCAGTAATCCTTTTTCATAGTTTGAATTAAAAATCCTAAACGGTTTCATTACTATACTTTGTTGAAAGAAAATGTTTTTCAGCATTAATATTGAATCATGTTTGGTGAAACAGTTGTGGAGGTACGGATTTACAGAAATGAAGTATGATATAAAGAAGTGTTAACGCGTTTGCGCCCAGTCTGCCCAAGTCTGGACAAGCCAGAACAAGCCTGTGCACATTTCTATTTAGCCTCGAGTCCCCTACTTGGAAAAGTGGACATTTTTGTGTCTCTGCAACGTTTGGTGCTTGGAACATGTTTATTTGCATATAATTGGGAGCACTTACCGTAACTGATTATATAATAGTCTTAGGAATATTTTTGAATATTGGATGTGGTCACTAGCTTTAGTCACTACAGAGTTATTAAAATCCAGTAATTTTGACTTGTGGCACAAAATTGAAGGAGTTAGGAAACTTTAGGAACAGTACTATATAAAAGCATTTCATTTTAATTGCTCATCCATTTATCCTTTATAACCCAAGAGTACATTTTTTAAATTTGAGGTTGCCTAGTGTGAACTTCTATGTCATTTAATGTTACAACTTTTCTAAAAAATATCTATCTTTACAATGGATGGGAGTGGATAAATATTTTGCTGAAAAGCCAACAGTTTTTTGTCGTTGATGAGCATCAGGTTTGCAAAGTTTTTCCAGACAAACAGTTGGACTGTAATACAATTGTAATGCCTTAGGAAGCTGGAAATAAAGGTCTTAAAAGGATATTTATTGGAAATATGTTATCTGGAAGCTACTTGTAAGTAAGTTATTACCCTTGGCTAGTAGATTTTCTGTCTGTACACCATCCCATATAAAAATGATGAGATGCGATAGATTAATTTGAATTAGAATCATACTCGGGTAATGTGATGTCAACTTTTTTCTCCTTTGATGCTTGCAGTTGTACAGAACAGAATTTCAGCGTTTTGGTTTGAAGGAAAAGAGCTGGCATTTGCATTTGGTTGTACTTTAGCTTTTTCAAGACTGGTAAGTCCATTTGCTCTACCAACTGACATTTTTGCCCCTATGCTTGGACTGAAGAACAAGGTGCGAAGAAAATATTTGAGAAAATGGAAAGTGGGAGAAAGATCCTTTGGCAAGTGAAATAAAAAAAACTTAGAGGAAAACTGATACAAACCAAAAGACGAGCTAAACAAGTTCCCCAGAGTTTCAGTGTATTCTTTCTTTCGTAGGTACAATTGTTGCTTGCTGCCAGTCATAGATAAGATTTGCTAAGAATGCAGAGAATTTTCTGCCTGATATTTCATCGGGAAGAAGAAACACCACAGATTGAGAGAAAAGAAGGAAGTCTGAAATTTTCAAGTCTTCACTGGAATATTACAAGAAAGGGCTATCTTACTTTATTTTTAGATCTTTTTTGTAGGCTGGGCTCTTTTGACTTTTTGATCCGTTATTTCCCCTTTGTTACAAAGGAGATAGATAATCTAAATTGAAACCACAGAATATCTTCTTTTATTTTACCGGCAGTCCAGTTCAGTTGACGACCAGTTGCCAATTTCATTTTGCTAACCAAAGCTGTGGCCAACTTTCTACCTGAAGTCAGCTATATTTTGTTCTGCCGTTTTTAAGGGCACATGAATTCTTTGAGGCGGCGCGCAAATATCCTCTTTTATTTGTCAGTGCACACAGTGTACATTTCTTACATAATATCAGCATCACCTTTTATATATTTGCGCTTCACCTTGACAGGAGTTTGTTTGGATTAACGTTTGAGCGGAAAGTACAACGAATTGTATTGGAGAGTTTTCATTGTAGTTTTCCACCGGTTCATGCAATGTTAAAAATAATTATACTCTTCTTAATCTCATTTCTTTTCTGGACTGTTTGAACTTCGTCTTCTATTAGTATTTTAGGATGTTGAGATAATGAGGGTTTTGAATTGTAGAAAACTGATAATATCTGTCCACCGAAATGGATTCGGACCATTGTCTATGTCTATCATGGCGACATGCTCCATCACTTGAGATATCAACGGACGTTCTTCACCAGATCATTTTTGCAACCATTTTTCACTTGAAGGTATAGTTCTTACCCAGGCCCCTACCGTTGAACATCTCATCGTAATTACACATATAAAGCCGAGCTTCGATAACGTGGCAGTACACAGTCCGGCTAAATATTACAGATATGGTACGTACTTTAAACACCATATCCTGTTTCTGGTAAAAGTTCAAGTATTAATATGTACGTGTGGTTTTCAAAACACTACACCGGAAATGCGCTTGCCTCTTTGGTCCTGTTCATTGTGATTATAAATTGTAGAGAGGAATTCGTTTCGTGGGGAATCATAATTTTCTGGAGTTGATTGTTAACATTTGGGAAACGTTTTGCCCGCAAGGATCTTGATGATAAGCAGATCCACATACCTTTAGAATACTTCGAAATGTGTGATACTGTCGCGAATCCCGTACTTCTATGAGTTTGCTTGTAAAGTAAAATTCAGCAGTGACAAAAGGATATTGAACTGCCCATGACTATAGTGTTATTTTGTGTTATAGATTTTCCTTTATATTGAAACGGTTTTGGGTAGCCTGGAATCATGTAAGATCTCAAGTGTTGTATTTGTTTCTTTTTGTGGTTTTTGTTTTGATTTGAGATTCAAATCTTTTGTAAGTTGATCTTTGATGAAGCAAAACGTGTCATCCATCAGAGGCATTCGTATGCAAATGTTAGGTTAAATGATAAAATGTCAATCTCTGTATGACTTCTGTAGTACCGATGATATATGCGTGGACAGATTGCAATACATGACCTCACATATGATGCAATTGGTTTTTGTCCGTTCACTCAATTTATGGCTCCATGGAAGACCACTGGCTCTCTTTACCAGAACGTCGGTGTGGTTCAGATTGCAATACATTACAGAATCAATTACTGTTCGAAAACGCTTGGCTTTTTTTTTAGCTTTTGATATTTGTTTTGACCGAAGCCTCCGACATTAGATTTGGCGAAGATTTCATTTGTGAAAAATCTTTTTGCCTACAAAATTTTTTGTCTCTCTTTCATCCGTCATCTGCTTAGACCTGACAGTTTTAAGACCATTAGAATGTATTTTGCATACAATTCTGAGCTCCTTTGTCAATAAAAACCAGATATTATTTCATCAGGAGTGGCTACGTTGAAAATTACTATTCGAAAGTACAATGACCAAAACAATGCAGAGATTTGGTCTTTCACCAGAGATGCACTACAGGAAATGTTGCTTAAGCAAGGCTCAAAGATGTATGGAACAGGAATAATAATTGCTTGGTTTGTTATGGAAGACACTCGATACTACGATGCAACCAGTTAAGTGCAATAGACTTGAGTAGACAGACGCCTGTTAAGCAATCATGACGGAACAGAGTAGACTCAAACAAGGCATTGTTGATTTAACCATTGTATCAAAACACTTGATAACCTACTTCACAAAGATCGTGAAAACTAGCAAGCACCGGAAAATCAGAAGAAGGAATAGCCACAAGAAACAGCCCTTGATTTATGAACAGGAAAAGTGAATAAATTTTTGACATGACTGATACCTGAAAACCTGAGGACAAGCTACTCATTAGAAGCTGGACAGACCAAAGCCATGGCCTTTTGAACTGTGGGAGTAAAACTGAAGAGCAGAAATCGAGAACTAACAGTAAATGGGCTGTTAGCTTGAAGAAGTAGCTGCACCTATATAAACAGGCATGTAACAGCCAAACTTGGACCACAGGAATCCACGTAGGCAGTTTCTGATAACACAGTGAACCGTCAGGTCAATACACTGAAAATGATGATTGTCAAACGCCAAGCAAAAACTGTCAATAGAAAATTGAATCAATTATATCAGAGTATACAGCTGGTAGCAACAGCAAAGCGGATGTAGACCAGCAAGGCAAAAAAGGGCCCATCTAGTCAATTCTTTTACCAAGCATAGCCCGAAGTCGATTGTCGACATGTTGATGAGTGTTGACTATCCAGAGTTACACTTACCATCGGAGGAAATCACTGTTAAAACAGGAGAGCCCACTGGTAAACGAACCCCACTTGTATAGACATTGGAGCGCTCTTGAATGACAGTTGAATGGAAATATATAGTAAATCGAATTTCATTTGCACTTATTTTCGTCAAACCAACACAGGTTTTTGGTACAGCAAATTGAATGATTGGAGACATAAAAAGAGGTGATGCATATTCAAAAATGGAAGATTACCTACATATAGAATCATTTTAGTTTCAGAAAAAACACGTATCTGAAGAATAGCTTCCTGATGTGCTTGTTTTCTGGAAGGAAAAGGGGCTAAAGGAGCTACTGTACGATCTTTAGGTTTTTATTCTCGCGGACGACGGCCAAATATTTTTTGAGAAGGTACTATAGTGCCCTATTTTTACATGTGGACTTCCTACAGCAGTCGATGTGCTAAAAATTTGACTGTTTTGGGGGTGGTAGATCTTGAGCTTTCATGCCTCACTTTTTAAATTGCCTTTTTGATTTGCATAGAAAACTCAGTTTATTCTTGTATTTTTAACATACATTTGTGGAAGAGAGAGCTTGGAATCCAGTGCAACATTGGTATTTTGAATTTAGTTTACAACTTCATCTTCGTCTGCTTTTCGTTTTGGCCCATTATTTGTCATATATATCTGGATTGTCTTTTGCTTTTCCATGCTTACAGTCTACCATACCATCAAAAAAGCTTTCTTGTGAGTTGTTTTTGGACGTATTAGTAACTCTGTCAATATTGGTGTTCACCTGTTATGAATTTTAGACAATTTTTAATGTGTTTACCTAACATTTGGCATTCTGGGTTAGCTGTATAGTGTACTATCCCTTCATTGGA
Source organism: Morbakka virulenta (assembly GCA_003991215.1). Classification (NCBI taxonomy): domain Eukaryota; kingdom Metazoa; phylum Cnidaria; class Cubozoa; order Carybdeida; family Carukiidae; genus Morbakka; species Morbakka virulenta. The sequence continues at coordinate 862,771 of RDPX01000325.1, forward strand.
TATGCTGACGAAATGACAAGCAGATAAACACGAGATTATGTTATGTGAGGTACATGGTATGTGATATGTTCTGCCTATGTTCTTATTTTGTAATTAAAGCACGTCACAAAATTTATCATAGTGTTGCAAATTGGACAGACTTTAATTTAAATCTGTAAATCTGTAAGTGGATTTTTATGATAAAAAGATACATTTTAATAACAATATTTATCCATTCTTGCAGTTCGTTATGTTTGAAGTATAAAAGTGTTTTGACAGTGTAATTGAGCATGAAAGAAAAGAAGTGGTTTTGTTGTTCTTGTAGCAACAAAATGCTTGCATATGAGATCACCAAATGCTGTAATTGACCCTTTGTGAAAAATGTTAGACTAAGGTATCAATGAGATGGCCAACTGTTGACTGTTAAGGCCGACTCTGACTGCCTCTGAGTGATTCTGACTGACTGGCTGAGAGCACTACCGAGGCGGTCACAATAAGTTATTTGTTATTTGTTATTAAAGTTGGCAATTCGCCAGTCTCCTTTAGCATAATAGAGCTACAGATATTTATTAATGTAAGCTACTTTGAAAGTGATAAAAAGGCTTTAATTTCATTTTTCATGGTTCTTTGTCTGTTTTCTTTTCAAGGGGAGTGTCCTTAACTTTTTATTGTCTGAGAGCTTTAACACGCGATTTGGACTAACATGGACACTTTGGGGAGGTAAGTAGTGCCCCAAAGCAAAACTTTATGGTTCCTTTTCTGATGATTGTTAATCATGAAGACAATTTGGTGTATCCACTCATAAATCTGCGAGGGATAACGTTGTGATATTTTTGGACTTAAAATAAAGGCAGGGTGCTAATTGTATTGGCTTTGCACAGGTCATTCCTTAAGGTGTGAAGGTGCCAAGCTTGGCAGACTGCTTTCATACCGACCATAGCAATTTTTTTTAAGAATTAAGGATCTGAGAAGTAAGTTTATTAAGATAAAGAAAAGGCGTGTACGAAGAGGTTAAGGGGGGTTGTGAATGATGGAGTGTAAGATTTCCTCAAAAGTATTACATGCTACTTTTTTTGTATCGTTTGTTTGTTGTTTCCTTCAAACGACTATTTTCAGTCAAAGATTAAATACATATACACCTGAAAACAAGTTAAGTTATTTTGTTTGTGATGACGTAGGTGCGGAGTTATCGAGTTGTTATTAATTTTTATCGTTACGTAGACGGTCTTTCCAGGTAGTGTGAACCAAATGTTGCCTGTGTTTTTTGGCCCAGTAAGCAGCCATTTCGACATCGCATAGATCCTATCGTATGTATTGCCATCATAGAGAGTGTAATGTACCCATATTTGCATGTAGATGAATAAAAATGTCACCATGTCACCATTCCTGGTTTCTTTGCTAGATGTCTTGAGGCATTCACTACATATTCCAAACAAGTATTTAATAAGTTTGGTAATATTGGGCATCCTAGTGCAACTTAAAAAGCGCTCTTCACCAGCTGTGCTATTTTGAAGAACTGTTTATCGCCCTATTCTTTGACCTTCAGGGGTTATCAACCTCCTTCCGTAAGATTCGCCTCCAATTGCTCTTTAGTCTTATGCATCGTCTCTTACCTTTAGGTTGAGGTGTGATACAATAGACCTTGCGGCTTACTCTTGGTCCTGACTCTAATGCGTATTTTTCGGCTGGTTATGGCACAACAACGCCCCAAAGCAGTGTATTTTTTGTGTCTTTGGTTTCCTTGATTAAATTATTTTCTGGTACTGGGTGATTGATTTTCTGCCGAGACTTTCATTCCGATAGACGAGTGCACCTTAAATTTCAAAAAGGTTCTGGCGCCTGAGTTTGAAATCAAAGTTGCCTTCACAGGTTGTTTTCGATTCTCCAGTCCGATGACTCTATTCTGCTATCACCCATTCAGAGAGGGCAGAGAACTGGTTTTATTATACCGCTGGCCATTCAAACCCGTTCCTCAGGCGTTATTGTCGGGCCTGTACTCGCCAAGCTATCTGTTTCTCTAGAAATAATCACATTTGTATGGCGTGGATATATGACTACAGTATTTATCACCCTTTCCAGAGATTCAGAGAAACCTGAAAACAAGTCATGCTGAGAAAAGCGAAGTTTAATAATACCTCAAAAATTTCAGTAACTGCATAGAATAGGTATGAATCATAGATTTAAGAGCTTTATCATGTCATAAGTCGTAAGCTTTTTCTGAGCTACGTTTCGAGAGATACTTCTTCCATCGTCAGGCTACTGAAATGACTAGATACGGCTATTTTATACTTCGGTAGTGCAGACATACATGTAGACAGGGCTCGAGTTGTTTCGGGAAGTGGCACCATACCTTTGTTGTGCTTGTTGTGTTTCTTTCTTTAGTGCTGGAGGCTATATTTCTGAAAGGGGGTGTAGGGTATACTGTTGATGTGATTGCTGCATTGCAGGGAATGGGTTGCTTTTTTTATATTTTTCTTGTTGTTGTGTTGGTTTCCTTGTCTGTAATTCTTTTATTTTCCCAGTCAAAGGTATGATCCTGTGCCCAGCAGTGTTCAGCTATTTCGTGATTCTTGGTGTCACCTTTCTGAAGAGCTCTCTTGTGTTCTTTTTCTCGTTGACCCAAGGAACGCTTTGATTCACCTATGTAGAAGGCAGGGCAGTCCTTACATTGTAGTCTGTAAACTATGTTGTTCCTCTCCTCAAGTGGGACTGGGTCTTTTGGTTTTGAGAGGATCTTCCTTAAGGTTGATGTAGTGAAGAAGGAGCATTGAATGTTGTGTGGTCAGAGGGATCGTCTTAGGTGCTCACTGGTATTCTTCATGTAAGGCAGACCTATACGTTTCAGGGGTTCTTTATCTTCATGATTAAGTCCGGTGGTTCTNTGATTCACCTATGTAGAAGGCAGGGCAGTCCTTACATTGTAGTCTGTAAACTATGTTGTTCCTCTCCTCAAGTGGGACTGGGTCTTTTGGTTTTGAGAGGATCTTCCTTAAGGTTGATGTAGTGAAGAAGGAGCATTGAATGTTGTGTGGTCAGAGGGATCGTCTTAGGTGCTCACTGGTATTCTTCATGTAAGGCAGACCTATACGTTTCAGGGGTTCTTTATCTTCATGATTAAGTCCGGTGGTTCTGTGTAAGGCTCTCTGGACATCCTTAGCGCGGCATCCATTGGATAAGAGAAGCCTTTGAAGGTGTCTTTCTTCTTTTCTGAGGTCATGTGGGTTAGAAATAATACTTCTTGCTTTTCCAACCAGTACCTCAATAATGCATCACACCATCCAGTCTCAGCTCGAAATAGTGTCATCACCATTTTGTTCGGTCATTATTCGGAGAAAAGGAAAGGTTAACAAAGAATACAACATGATAGTAGAAGACAAAGGCAACAAAAGAAAGAAAGAAAAGAAGAGAGAGAAAAGTAGGAAAAAAGAGTGTGACAAATTACATTAGTAAGGATTGTAAGGAACAGTAAAAGCTATGTCAGCAAAAAGACAAGCTACGAATGTACTTATGCCAGCACCTAAAGAATAATCATAGTAATATACATATAATGAAGACTAGTATGCTAATGACTTATTAGACTGATATACTTGAAATTTCTTTTATATTTGAATTTGCAGGTGCAATATTGTGTGCAGGAAGTTTTGTGGCTGCCATGGTCGTATGCTTTTTGGATGCACATGGTGTTAAACAAATGGGCATCGTAAGTCAAATTTACTGATTGCCTGTTATTTTGCCAAGGTGTAGGTTTCAAAATTGTCTAGTGTAGATGAGTTGTTTACTGTTTTGTTTTTTTAATAGCTAGGCAACCATTACCCAGATTAGAACATGGCATATGAACGAACGATTTTTTAATACACTTACACCTGAGATCCATACCACTTGTCGTTAATTAAATATTAACGAAAACGCCATTCTTTTGACACCCGCTGAGAAGACAGATATTTGATATAATTTATAAGCAAGATAGTAAGATAAACACCATTTCAGAAATGCATTCATGATTCATTCATCTCAAAATCCTCAACATCTGGGTTTTATTTTTACTTGTAACTGATTAAAAATTCATAAAGACTAAAGGCTAATTTTTTTTATAATGCTTGTCATTGCATTACTTACTTGCTCACACCCAAATATCCTTTTAACCTTGAAAGTCTTTTGAAGAAATATGATAAAATTTAGTGCCCCTGATAGTCTCGAATAGCTGTTTATGAAATATTAAAGCTGATTCTTTATGTTTGCTGTCGTTAAAAGGTTTCTTCTTGACCGTTTACCTGCTGTACCAGGTCACCTTAAGTGGCCAGACAATTGGAGATATATCTCTAGAAAGCTAGGTTAGAATAAGCGTACGAATCAAAACATAGCACAGAATGCGTACGTTACAGAGCTTTTATATGTTTGGGTTCCACTGAGTAAATGAAATCAAGCATTTTCAATATTAATTTGACTATATTCCCGGGGTTTTTTTCACTTTTAAAAATAACAACGAACACTGTCACTGAGAAAATGAATTCAAAACCTAATAGATTACTATTAAAATATCCAGCTATACACTTGCATGATATAGTTGTACCTTGATCATCGCCATAACCAATTTCCTTTTGGTCCTTGGTTTGCATAGAGCCAGTTGGAACAGGATTATTCCGATGTAAAAGCTTTATCATGTCATGAGTCGTAAGCTTTTTCTGAGCTATGTTTCTTGATATACTTGTTCCATCCTCAGGCTACTGAAGTGTTTTTCAGGATTATTATTCTTGATGTGTCATGCTTGGTGTCAAGCTTCAGTTCTTGGGATCGTCAATTGACAACTTTTGAAAATTTCATTAGAAAGTGATTTGTAAGTCTCCCTCACAGTGTAACGTGTTGCAAATAGTGTTCCGATTCGAGTTTGTCTTTTCTGATGATGTGTCCGATAAAACTGCCTTCTTTAAATTTGTTGTGTAGTCACTGGCTCTGGCTGCATTTGCTGTAGAACACTAACAGCAAGCGTGATTAATTTGCTTTTGCGTATTTGCAAATTTTTGAACATGTTATCATACTATTTAGCGCCAATACGTACGGTTCAAATTGTGAGCAGTAACAAGAATATTTTTAATCTGTTTGACCTTTAGGTTCAGTTATAATATTTCTAGTAACTGTAGGGATATTTGTAAAGTATATCATCTAGCAATTCTGTTTTTAAGTATGAACAGGTTTCTTACAGCTTTTCTCCAGTTAAAACTGAGGAATATTGGATGCTGTACCTCAACCTTCTCATATTTAAATGATTTGTATTTTTTCTATCTACTACAGACTGATCATCTGAAAAGCCAATCAAGGCAAGTGGTAAGTGTTAAGCGTCAAAAGGTAGTAACGCGCATTAAGTCGGTTATGAAATTGTAAGGGCTTCATTGCTACCACAACTTAAATGCAATGCCACACTTAAATAAACTAAATGTTGATTCATTAACTTGAAATTGATAAACTTTTTTCATAGCTTTTTATTGCCAAGAGTTGTCTTCGAGCGGTTGATCTTTATTTTCTCATGGGAGGGTTTACGTATTTGAGCTCCTACTGTGCCGAACCAATGAATATGTACATGTTGTCCGGGGTGGTATTGGGAGAGGAATAAATGAAATTATTAAATTAAACATATGATAAAGAGTACAATGGAAAAAAACCCAACAACATGTTATTCTACACCACAACTGTTTGTTCCAACCTTGCTAAGGGCGACCCACCAAAAAGAAATTTGAAGAAAAGAACTGAAGCCCAGAAATATGAGGTGCCGTAATGGTACCTTGCATTACCTTGCGTGGTCCCCTTTGTTTTTTAATATTGTTCCTTACATTCATATAGTGGTATCCCATGGGGCTTGAAAACAGCAAAAGAGCGGCGTGGTGTCTTCTCTCCTCTCACCACACAGTAATGGGGGAAATAAAACGGCGCTATTGCAGTTTGGTACAACCCTTGTTTTCTTATGACATTGCTTACTGATAGCGTAAAACCACACATCCTTAGAATCTGCATTACATAAACTATCACTTGCCGTATGTTTCGTTGTCGTAAATCAACTGTATCTATAAGAGTTAATCGTTAAAGTTCAAGAAATATTTCGTTCTAAAAATACGCTGTGTTGACATCGTTCAGAGTCGGTGTTTTGACAACCATGACAAAAGCCAGACCATATCTCACAGCAACAAAAAGACCACAGTCTTGCAATAAAGGTCACCTGCTTTTTTTTGCAATTGGAATCAGGGTTTGGGTTAAGGGTCTTGTGTTACTTTTGGGATGCAGAAATTTTGACTGGGGGTTAACTTTATGAAAATATTCATCACTTAACACATAAGCATAAACCTAACCGTCAACCTCAAACCCTAACAGTAACGAGCGGTATTCTGGTATCGCACAATCGCATGAACGCCGCCAATAGAAAGATCATGCTGGATGTCATGAAAAAGAAACCTCTGGTAGTACCGCAGATCTTCCTCAAAGGTACGTAAGTCCAAGGATCTGCCAAATTTCCAAATGGGATTCTTCGAAAAAACTGTTCTTTCTGACAGATGCTTATCGCTTTTTTTGCACCTTTTTACTGTACATCTCCAAGTTAAATCACATCGTTACTGTCACATTGGGTATATCTTGTTGGTTATAAGTAGGCCATACTGCCGACACCAGCAGATACAATCATCACGGTTATACTTAAACTTGGCGCCAATTTTGGTAAACGATATGGAAACAAATTGTACGATATGGGATCTTGCAGGTGCAACCATCATTTTCAAATGAATTGGCAGAAATTATAGGGCATACTCGTGTTTAAAGTGTAATTTAATGATTGCAAAATAAAATTTTCCAGGATTTTCGAATTCCCTCGTGCAAACTAGTGAATTTTGTCAGACGTAGTAATTTGATATTCAATCGTATTTCAAAATTTGAACTTGTCTTTTTCGTACTTGTTGTTTCTTTCGAAACTATGTCTCATGCAATGTTGTTTCATGATCTCTTACGAAACCCTGGGAACATAAAATGATTTAACATGTTATTGTTTCTACTTTTTTTACGATATACAAGTCCTTCGTGGAACAAGTAAGCGATTTCGTTAAATAAACCAACTGGGCGGAAACACAGAACATATATCACATCAACAACAGAACAATGGCTCAAATACCTTGTTTTGGATTGGAATATTTGTATTTCTTTTACGTGATTTTTTATTCTTTTTGTGCTATTCTCTTTTGGATATCTTCTGTAGGGGTGGGTTAGGGTTTGAGGTAAATGGTTAGCTTTGAATTTCTGCGTTTAGAGGTGATTATTTTCATAAAATTAACTTCATTTAAAATTTGTGAATCCAAAAAGTAACACAAATGTAATGATTGACACTTGTGAAGTCACGACTGGCATTCCTGGAAAGGTGAAGAAATCACGATAAACATAAGCGAGAAGAGGACTTGTTATAAACGGAAGGAATCTTTTAAATGCCAGAGGACACAACAGAAGCAATTGGATGGAGGGGCACTTCTTTCAGTGTACTTTATTTAAGGATTGCTATTATGGATTTGAACGATTGTAAAAAAATGGAAGGTATTTATTAAATACTGGATTTTGAATTCTTTCCAGATAGTATTTTAGGCAAGTGCTTTTTGAAAGATCATTTTAAAGACAGCGACCCAATTTCAAAAAGAAATTATGCTGGACAAACGTGAGGAATTCTGAATGTGTTTTAAGAAACTGACAAAAACCTTGCATGAGAAACACGGAAAGGTTATGTATCTACAATGATCCAAAATGCTAATAAAGGTAAATAAGGTGCTCTACCTTGTTGTAAAATATAACGTTCATAAACCTGTTAGGATGCCAGTTGATATAAAAGCTCTTACAAGGCACGGACAGTGCATCCGTTATCGTAAGTTCTAATGATTCATCGTTTTTATTGATATTAAATATTTGATTGTGTAATCTTTACAGTTGCGCTTATGGGAATTGTTAATTTATTTTTCATTTTCATTTTGGGGTTAAGAGGATAAGTGATGTCAGATATTTTAGAGCTCAGTATTGGCTCCTTGTCTTCACAACAATGTTCTTTTATAATGGAATTTTCCCCTTTGTATCCAATGCAAGGTAAGAAAAGAGAGTACTTTTTTAGAGTTGTTTTGGTTACACCGTTAAGTAACCATTACTTAGACTGTATGGTTCTGAAAAAGGTAGTACATTTGTCGTAAGGTTGTATATTACACAGTATCGATAAGAAATAAAATTTGTCATTATTTGTACAGACTCCTCATACCGATTCTTTGATTGGCTTAACTTAATTGAAGTACAATTTTTCTGTGTTTCATTCAAATAATAGCTGCAAAAATCTTTATTTAAAGACCTTTAAACCCGTGTTTTCTATTTACTCACCAAATTATATTTTCAAGGCACAAAATAGGTTTAAGATGCAAAGTTGTAATCAATTTGTAGCGCAGAATGTTAACGTTATCTGCATACCTACTATACATATATGGATTAAAAAATCGTACAACGAGCAACAAATTTTGTACAATTGCAGATTTATTTTTCCACATATTATAGTACATATATATATATATGCACTTCAAGTCCGACATCTAGACATTCATTGAACCAGAATATGTAAGCTGACTATTATATCGTCAGAAAGTGATAAAATCCCTTACACGTACATCCACACAGAAATTCGGATATTCGCAGCTACAAGTATATCTGGAATTACTTACATGTGCTTACCCTACCGGACCGTTCAAGTTGCCTGGCTTCATTTTACACTGTTCCTCTAGATTAATTAGTCCTCCATCGCTGCATCAAGATAAAGGTAGAATGACATCTCATGTGAGTTGGGCGATGTAGGATAACTGTCGATGACAAATGCTGCTGGGGACCAAACCAGTTGTAGGGGACTTTAGTAATTACGAAAGTTCTATAATTACTAATAACAAAAAGAAAATTTTTCTTACCAAAGAACAAGTCTTTGAGGCTGACTCCAGAAAGGAGGCTGTGTTTGTTGCTAGTATGGTAAAAATAGTTTTATACATAAATGGAAACTATGATGAATAATCACAAACAGGCTATATTAGGGCAAAATAAACTTACAGACGAATAAAAATGAAGTTGTGTTCACAAAGGTAAATAAAGCAAGGAGTCGCCGCGTGGGATGCACAGTGTGAATTGGGTAAGGGGATTCCTATTGTTGTGACAAGAAAATAGTTCAAAGACACGAGTCACTACAGGACCAAACTAGTTCATTTTGGCATAGATACCAGTGTCCAGCATATGCCCACCCTTCTATAACCATAATTGATACAGGGGAGACTTTACGATATTTCTTTTTTTGTGAACTGCTTTCCAAAAAATATGTTTCACGCAGCCCTTAGGATTCTTTGCATACCCCATAAAGCTTCTAATTTTTTTGTTGTTGTTGCCCAAGCGGCGGATCCATAGAGTAAAACAGATTCCGCTAAGGCTCCGAACCAATTCCTTTTTAAGATGTCTGGGAGGGCTGTTATCAACTTTTCTTCAAGTCATCGAGCGCACTTAAAGCTTTGGCTATGCGGATGTTTATGTTTTCTCCGTTGATGAGATTTCATTTCTGGAATATGAGAACTTAAAACTTTCAGCTTCCCTTTCGGCTTTCCATTTAGGCTTTCCGTATTACACCGGTCATGTGGTTGAAATGCATGTGCTCGAGTGTTGTTTTTTTAAAATTATTCTTATTAACATCTCATGTTCATGAAATTTTTATTTTTCTATTGTTTTATTAGTTATTTCATCCAGGAAAACTACCATTATGACAGAGATCATGCCAACTATGTAGTAGCTGCTGTTTATGCTGTTTCAATGGTGATTTCTCCAGTGATGGGGATTGTAGTAGTAAGTACTTCATATTTGCAATGAATTCATTTCATTTGTTTGCTTATCCTTCTTGTGTATTGTCATGGTCCTTATTAGCACGAGCCTTGTGATTCTGTAACCTAAAATCTATCTAATTTAAGGAGCAATTTTTATCCAAAATGCATAACAATGTGTGTTTACCGCAGTCATTTTTTGTTCAGTGAGCTGTTCGGCGAAATTTGGTGTATCTTTTCGAGATATCTATCTTTTTTTTCGGTCACGATTAAGATTTCTGAGTATTCTTAGGACGTTTTAAAGTAAATACTCCAAAATTGATATTTTTATTGGCAGTTTAGTTGGCTGTAATGTGTTCTGGAAATTTAGACGAGTTTGGTTATTCTGCACTCAGTGGCTTGTAATTTTCAAACTGAATAAAATTTCTATCTTTCGCAGTGATAGAGAATATGAAGTTGGAATAGAAACCTGTATGTGATGACTTGGGTTTTCGTTCATAAATACCCAAGCCCCTTTCTTCGGTAGTTCTTTAGAAGCCGAAAAGTAAATAGAAGTTTTTAAGATTTCGGCACCAAAATTAGTTGTTGCGAAGAAAAATCTTTTAATTTAGCAGTTTGGTCTATTTCGTTACATAAAGTTGTTTTCCTAGTTAAGAATGAAACATTTTATTGAGTTACAGAGAGTAACATTTTTTTAAATCCAGGAAAACATTTTTCATAACGAATATTTGTGCTTCAGCGATCTACACCGCAATTCCCGAATGACAGTCATGAATAATAACAGTTGACTCCCTTTCCATTGATTGTTTCCTTTCTAAAGAAAATAAATCAATTCTTGAAAGATTGTGAGCCTCAACACCACTCCAATGTTTCGTTATCAAATTCTGTTGAAAAAGAATCGCGTCATATTGTAATTAATTTTTCAATCAAAGTTGAGTCGCGTAGGCTTCGGATAAGTTGCACCGCTGAATCACAATAATTTAAGATAATGCTTTTATCTGAAGATATGTATATCGAATCGTTGAGGAGATCTTTGGAAGCTAATCATCATCATCATCATTATCATATTCGGTTTAACGTCCATTTTCGTAAGGCATCCAATTTTTTATACTTTTTACGAAATTTTCTGTGGGCTTTTGAACAGTTGCAAATCATCTTACTTGCTCATTGTTTATGTCACAGACGATAAGATATCAGTCCCAATATGCCCCACCCCCACCCCCACCCCGACTGCAAGGCTTTGTTGATATTGATCTTTTATCGCAGGGAGGTCGCCAGCAAGCATCAAATGGTCTACGTTCGACACGATCTTCGTTCCACGTGATTTTGATCAGAATATTGATAGACAGATGGGATATTTTTCGGAGCAGCAATGCCGATGAGCCAATAGATGTTGCACATAATTAACTGCTCGCTAATGTCGAGGTTAGTCGGTCTCCAAGCTGTTGAGTGGCGAGGTCGCAATTCCATTTAATTTGGCAAAGTGTACGGCAGACTGTTGTCGGATTAGAAATACTGAACAATGACATATCTGTACAGTTAAGGATATACTGGATGTTGTACGTATAGTAAAGTGTTTTATTTGCTTTTTTCTACACTTGATCCTTAATTTGTTGGGATTTTTAATTTTTCAGGATTACTTTGGCATGAGAGGCATTCTCTCGCTGGTCTGTGGGCTTTTAACAATTCCTATATTTGGTATTTTTTCATTTGCCTTAAGTGTGCCACCTCTAGTTGGTACCATTTGGCTTGGTGTAACCTATTCCGTCGCTGCTGTAAGTATACCCATTATATTGTTCCATTTGAAGTATACTTTGAAGGATATATTGGTACCATTGGGGTCGTTTAACGAATTCTGTATTATAGTACAACACAATACAAGTGGGATATAATTTTTAGCGGACACAGGACGACAGGGAACTCTTGGGTCTAGAAACATACTATAGTTTTTGGATTATAAGACATGCTTTGTAGATGGCTGTAGAATGCCCTGGTCCAGACAATGGGTTTAGACACTCTGGATTGCTAGGTTTCAAATCCTACTCTGATTGTTATTCGTCTCCCAAGCAGAGTACCTGCAGACATTTTCGAGGATGTAAACGTAGTTTGTAACCCTTCGATGCGATAAGATTTAGGAAGTAAAATACATGTTACACAAAACTAATTAATGTAAGGCATCAAGAAATAACACCAATCAAAAGTTTGCTTGAGCTTAATTCTATTTTTATAAATTTTGAGAAGAACGATTTATACGCCCCATTTTTTTTGAAAACTCAAATTTGTGGAGGAGAGTAAGTATTGTTTAATTTAATGGTCAGAGACACTTAGCATATGCACCTTGTCTTTATAAAAACTTTTTAGTTCTTTTTTATTTTTTAGAGTCCCTACTTTTCTGTTTCTTCAATTTCTTATTTGTTTTTTTTCTTCATTTACCTCTCGTTAAATGGTAGGCAATCATTCTCGTTTGATTTTAGAGATAATGTATAGGATTGTTAAACATTTTGTTGCTTTTCCTACGTATCACAGAATCTGAATTTTGTATATTATTTATAAGTATTATAAGTATTATAATTTTTGTCCAACACATGCTTTGTCCAACACATGCTAGCATGTAAAACGGACGTTAAACCGAATATGATGATGTTGATGATAAGCATAGATATGAGCGTATGACCAAGAACTCCTTTTTTATAGAAGGTACAGCAAATTAAAACTATGAGTCGTACGTAAAGGAGCCAAATTCTCTGATTGGCTTGTGACATAGACCTAGTAATCGAAATTCCTTGGTTTCCCCTGTATTTTCTTAGTTTCTCAAATTCATTTCTGAATATATTTTGGGCAGCTGGGATTGTCATGTGGTTTAGAGACCACTTTCTTTTTTTTTGTCATTGATGAGTATGTCAGGTCTGTTTGCCATCGTGTTTTTGTCTGTGAATTTGAAAATACCACAAGATGGTTAGATTTTTCCACTTGTCACTTTTATGATAATACTACTGTTCTGAAACACACACACACACACACACACACACACACACACACACACACACACACACTATCCGGCAATAATATGATCTGTTGATTCGTCGGATTGTTTACAGAATCGAGACTTTTTACCTGAGCCATCCCATGTGATATGGGCTTTGTAAAGTTTTATTTGGAGAGCCTGATCTTCTGTTGCAATTGGGCGTCCTTCAGTTTTTTCGTAAATTGTTGATCCTTTAAACCTTTGTTGAGTCGATGGGGGGTCTACATCAGCATGGGAACATCTTAAAGGACATTTACTGTGTAAAGTCTTTTTCACCCACGATTCTAGTAGTACCTCTTGTCCTGATGTCTCCCTTCGTTGTTTCAATCTCATGAGAAGGTTTTGGCTTTTTCCTTTGGGGCTATCTTGAACTCTGATAAATAAAGTAGTAAATTGTTCCATTTGTAAGCCAATAAGTTGCCATAGCAGGACCTTTGATGAAGGTATTAAATTTTAAGGCTTTTGCCTCATAATTATTAGAGAGAATTATACCAGAAATTTGGTAATTTGTTGAGACCTTTATAATTTGTGACCTCTGCATAGTGTTTGAATATCTTTGGGTTTTATTCTGACCATTTATGTCTGTCGATTTCTTGTATTTCCTGGCCACATGTTTGGATACACTCTGCATTAGGATTTCGTTGACAACAAAATCTCTTCTTTATTCCTTCTGAAAGTTTCAACCGTGTTTATTTTTTTAGTATCTCTTTTGAACTATTTTTGTATTTTCTTTGAATAGTATCTTGTGTTGAAAAACTTTTCCCTTTTAAAATCCTACTAGTATTATCTTCAGTTCGTTGTTTCAAGATTTCCAGTTTTACTTCTGGCTCCTAATTGACTCTAAATCGATATTTCACATTCAGTTTTCAATTTTTTCTGTTTCTTTCGTTTGGCTAACCTCTTCTTTTATTTAGATATCTTCCCTCAATTACTGGTGTTTTTTCTACGTTATTTCAACCCAGAGAGGTATCTCGTGTTAACATTTTTCTTAGATACTCTCTCTTATGTTTTGATTACACATTTTCCCGTTGCGACTCAACAAGCAATAAACCGTAAAAGATTCAAATCTGTCAGTCAACCTTTGGTTGTAGCAAGATCTCTGTGAATACGATGAGAAATATCTGCCTTGCTTATATAAATTGTTTGCGTTTTTGTTGTTGTTTTTTTTCTGGTTGTGGTTTTCGGTAGTTGGCCTTCATATTTCATATAACAAGACCAAGTAATAAAACTGGAAATGCATTATATTATTTCTTGTAGTTCTATGCTGTTTTCAGATTCATTGCTTTTAACTGGTATTTGCTGTACATCAATGTTGTCATATCGATTGGTCATATTTCAGTAAATATGCTCACAGAGTGGTTAATTTTTGTTTGTTGCATGCTGTTCAACACTATTTTTGTCTCCTTGTTTGTGTTATTGAGGAGTCTGAGTGGCTATTTCCCCATTGAGTTTGATTAAGTTCACTCTTAGTAAGTTAAAGTTTGTTTAGGATGTTTCTTCTGGTGTTGCTACATAGTAGACCATTTTTTTCAAGACGTAAATTTGGATTCTCTTGTCCCGATAAAGGGTATACAGTTTATTTCCGGGTAGAATTAATCCGTGCTTTTATGTAGGAACGTATGACTTTTCTGTCTACCTTGGTCCATTTTATACAGGAGGGCTTGTTATTGTTTATTATTTTATCTGTTTTATTTAATTGTGCAGATAGACATATCAGGTATCAATTTGTTTTGGAAGCAGGTGACAAGTCAGTCTTCCACTAGTTGGTCTTCTACTTGTTCTAATATTTGGTTTTGGTTGCCAGGTTGATTCTGCCTTCCCCACCCTTCTTTTTAAAATCTTCTCCCATTATCAATCAAATTCTGTGCTGTTCTATTCTCTGGATACTCTGCATCCCATCTGTCTTTTACTCGTTTCATAAAGTTTTTTCCTCTTTTCCTTTCTTGTGAATCTAGTTCAACTCCTCTGTGTTTCTGTTCTTGGTCCACTCACGATTGTTCAATATTTGAACAATGTTTTGATTGTTATGAATTGCTTCATTTTCAGCATCCGTTTGTGCCAATGTATTATTAGCAATCTCATGTATTAGTTGAAATTGATTATTATCTAAGTCCTCCATAAAATGTTTGATTTACACACGGGAATTAATCAGTACATCCAGAGTTGCCCGGTTCTCTGGTTAAGGCTTATAATTTTGATAGGGACGCCACTTCTACCAGGTTCCGCGATCAGTGACCTCATAACGCTGCAGCCATTCACCCATATCGGCACGATATCTTCAGGTTGCGGGTGTAATTGATCGTGTAACCTCCACTAGACAGGCTGTCAGCCAAGACTAAAGAGCTCCATCTGCCCTGGGTTTGAAATCAGTGTTTCCTTATCCTAGGACAACTGC